>PVIR01011749.1:0-46356 GCA_004026965.1 Petromus typicus
TTTTTGAGACAGGGTCTCGCTTTGTGGTTCAGGCTGGCCCTGAGCTCAGCCTCCAACTCACATCACAGCAATCCTCCTGCCTCTGCCTCCCGAGTGCTGGGATTACAGGCGTGAGCCACCACGCCCGGCACTGTGGTATGTGGTACTGGTTGCTGCTGGGCGTGAGTCTCCACACCCAGTATGGTATGTGGTGACCAGGTATCAAACCCTGGTCCTTGAGCTTGCAAGACAGGCGCCGGAACCACTGAGCTAACTCCCCAGCCCAAAGTCGGTACTTTTAATACAGCACCCCAACGGCCAAAGGTATTAGTTATAATTTTTTGGTTGTGTGTTATGCGAAGCCGGAATACGGATTGATTCACATTACTGAAAAAGATGAGGCATCTCTGACTTCAAGCTGGATCATAGGGCATGAATGAGGCCATCAGCATTAGATCTCGTGTGCCTCTCAGTTCTGCCTTCCTATGGGGCTGCTTAGTTCTCGAGCAGGCTCGCCCAAAGTGCTGGTTCCTAGAAGATCCACTCTGCCTCCTTACTAAATAGGCAATCTGAGAGAAGAGTCACTTATTTTCTAATCATCTCAGTAACCCAGGCTGCCTCTTACTGGGCCAACTGGGGTCACGTGTCTACTTCTGAACCAATCACTGTAACCAGGCGAACAGATGGTTCCTGATTGGTCAGAGCTGAGTCACCTGGCTACTGTTGGCGCCCTCGTTGCAGCTAGACCTCAGGCTGAGACCAGGGAAAGGACAGCTTCCTTAAGGAAAGGTAGGTGTTCATACCAGGGTGGATTGTATCAGCACCCTGATTTCCAGTCTTCCTTTCATCCATGCCCTTTGCGGTAAAACTGCTATCATCTCACAGCTAGCAAACCCTAATACCTAAACCTGTCTGACTATGTGACTTGTGTTGACCAATGGCATGAGAACAGTGCCTGGGTCAGCCCCGCCCCCAGGATAAGAGCCCAGTGTAGGGCCGGGGATTTAGCTCAGTGTTTCCGGCGCCTGTCTTGCAAGCGCAAGGACCTAGGTTCGATCCCCGGTCACCACATACACCACTGGGCGTGGAGACTCATGCCCAACAGCAACTAGTACCACATACCACTGTACCGGGCGTCGGGGCCCACGCCTGTTATCCCAGCACTTGGGAGGCAGAGGCAGGAGGATTGCTATGATGTGAGTTGGAGGCTGAGCTCAGGGCCAGCCTGAACTACAAAGCGAGACCCTGTCTCAAAAAACCTAAAAAAAAGCCCAGTGGAGCAAAGCCAGGAAGCCCTGGATACTGAGGAGGAAATGAATGGCTGTGGCTACCAGATCACTGATGTGAGTGTGGTGTTAGATATAGGAAAAAGAGTAAATAGAACATGACAAGTTATATTTTACTGCGTTTGGTTTGTTTGTATTTGTTTCATTTTTTATTTTGAGACATGGACTCAACCCAGTCACTAAATTGCCCACGCTGAGTGTGAACTTATGACCCTCCTCACTCAACCTCCTCCCAGAGTGCTGGGATTACAGGCATGCACCACATGCCTGGCCTGCCTTCTGTACCATACCTGACAAAACCGAGATGCAGAAAAACCTCTGGAGCATCTAACTGGCAGAGTGGGATTTGAACCCAGGCACTTGACCATGCGAGAGAGGTGATGGGTAAGATGATGAGACCAAGTAGTTCATAGTGGAAACCCTAGCTGTCACCTGCCACTTTTCCTGAGTCCCTCGCCTGCCAGCTTTCCTCGCGTGGCCTCTTCCTTTGAACACACCACTACCTTCACTCTGGCAAGGGTGTCCTATTATGTGCGTGTATGTGTATTTAATAATGATAAAGCACTTGTATGTCATATTTGACAGGACGCCTTTTTCTCCTCCCAAGTTTAAAGCACTACTGGGAAATAATTAGTGCTACTGGAGGCAAAAACAAAGGGTTCCCATCAGAAAAGACAGTCTTAGGACCTCTCGGATCTTAATTGAACAATTACCTCTTGTGTCTATGAATAGTTCGTTATTACATGCCCTGTTATTATTAGCTGTTATTATTGTTTTAGATGAATGCTGGGAATTTTATTTAATCAAAAGCCATATTCAGCCACATTGTTCATCTCTTCCGAATGCATGCTAGTAACATTTCCGAATGTGATAATGTCACAATCGGTAGTCAGTCTCCACAGCTGGCCCAGATAACGGTACGTTGGGATCGTTTTGGTTGTTTGTAGGGGCGATTAAATACTCCAGGATTCTTTTCACACTGTTATTAATTTTCAGCTTGCTGGCAAAAGCATTTACATGAGGGCCGGGAAGTTAGCTCAGTGGTTCCGGTGCCTGTCTTGCAAGCGCAAGGACCCAGGTTCGATTCCTCGGCAACCACATACAATACTGGGCGTGGAGACTCACACCCAGCAGCAACCAGTACCACACACCACAGTGCTGGGCGTAGTGGCTCACACCTGTCATCCCAGCACTCGGGAGGCAGAGGCAGGAGGATTGCTGTGATGTGAGTTTGAGGCTGAGCTTGGAGCCAGCCAGAACTACAAAGCGAGACCCTGTCTCAAAAAAAAAAAAAAAAAAAAAAAATTATACGAGGACCAAGCACCTCCTATCTTTTATATTTTAGGAATTCAAAGGACAGGGTCGGGGGGCTGGGGCAATGGAGACCCAGGGCCCAGCTTGAGGAGCCGAAGGCTGAGTTCTTGGAGGGAATCTTCACCTGAGCTGAGCACAGGGACCCAGATGAGAAGCTTTACCATGTAGTAGAGTCTACAGATGCTCTGGACTCAGGAAGTTTCTGGGTGGGACCTGGTGTCTCATACTCCTTATCTACAGCATCTGGTTTTGTTCAGAGTTTTCCACTCTGGTCTGCACAGCTTTGGGTTTCTCTAAGCCACTGACTGTGACTGTATTTCTCTCATGAGGTACTGGTATAGGAATGGCCAAGTGATCCACAAGGCAAGAAAACAAGTCTGCTGGGGAAGGAGGAATTCTGGGAAAGAAAGGGAAATACAGGAATTGACTGGTCTTCTCTTTTTGTTGGGGGCTGTCAGGTCTGGAAGTGATGTGTGGAAGTACAGCACGCGTTTTCTGACCAGGAAGGGGACTACCAGCCCCAGGGGATGAGCAGAACATGGGTTCTTGATGCTGCCATTGAGCTGCTGGGTTAACCAGCCCTGGAGTCCTCCTACCTGAAGGCTTCTTGTGATTATTGGAGGTAGTACATTTTCTCATTTAAACCAGTGAGGTCAGGGTTTTTGGTTATTTAGCCAAAATCATACAATTGCAAGTATATTTATATAACTGCCCCCCTTTTTAGAATTGAAGAAAGTGAGACACAGAAGACACCATGCCTAAGCTTACATAACCTGGTCTGTGTGGAGCAAGAATTTGAGCCATGTGTCTTAGGCTGAACTTTCTAGGAGGTGGCAGGAGTGCGTGCGTGTGTGTGTGTGTGCGTGTGCATGAGTGTGTGCTGGGCCTTTTCAAATATAGCCATTTTCTTTTTTTTTTCCACAGCACGTGGATGCAGTGGTTTCTGACAAGCGAGGACTTGGGTCCTGGGTGGAGCTGGGGTTGGGGCCTCCTCAGCGCGTCCAGGTCCGTAGCAACTCCAGAGAGAAGTGCTTGCTCTCAGCCCGAGTTTGGAAGGCGCTCCCTGGATCCCACAGGTCTGCCTTTGGCTGATGCTGGGCGGGGCCGCGGAGATCTTGGCGCCTGGCCACCAGAGGGCGCTATGACCACACTTGGGGCAGCCTCCGCAGAGGCCTGAGGGAAAGTGGAACCCAGGGATCTGGCCAAGAAAAGCCTTCCTCCGAGCTCAGGATAAACAGGCTCTGGGTTTGTGAGACTCAGGAAGGACCCCATCTACAAGGAGAGAAGGAGCCTACACACACCTCTAGAGGATTTAGGCTCCAAATTGCTGTGTGCCTACAGGCAAGCTGCCTCCCCTCTCAGAACCTCAGTTTCCTTCTTTTCCAAGTGGGGGTGGTCATACCATATTTCAGATGTGAGCTTCCTCCCTCTTGCGGAGGGTCTCTCGCTCCCTTTGTGCCTAGCTCAACGTGGTGGACGGAGACCAGTTAGGATGTGGCTGTCTCAGATAACAGGCCCAGGTCAAGGTTTGGTCTCAGCTCTTGTTTTGTTGTAAACCCCACTCCTTATGTTACAGCTGGGGAAACCGAGGTTTCCAAAGAGAAGGAACTCACTGCATTTCCCCAGCCTTAACACAAGAGTATTTCCTGAAGTCCTATATTTTTCCCCTTGGAATGCTAATAGAACCCCAAGCTTTGGTTAAAAGAGAAAAGTTTGTATGTAGAGAATTTAATACACTAAAGTGATTTGTGCGTTCCAAGATGGGTATCTACAACTATTTCTCAAATTCTTTTAATGAAATTGTGGTGTTGGGGCTGGACTCCGGGGCTTCCCATAGGCCAGGCAAGCGCTGTACTTTTTTTTTTTTTTTTTTTTTTTTTTAGGTTTTTTGAGACAGGGTCTCGCTTTGTAGTTCAGGCTGGCCCTGAGCTCAGCCTCTAACTCACATCACAGCAATCCTCCTGCCTCTGCCTCCCGAGTGCTGGGATTACAGGCGTGAGCCACCACGCCTGGCACTGTGGTGTGTGGTACTGGTTGCTGCTGGGCGTGCCCAGTATTGTATGTGGTTACCGGGAATCGAACCTAGGTCCTTGAGCTTGCAAGACAGGCGCCAGACCCACTGAGCTAAATTCCCCAGCCCTGTACTTTTATTTTTCTGAGTCAAGATCTCATTAAGTCACTAACTTGCTCAAGCTGGGCTTCAGTATGTGATCCTCCCGCCTCGGGCTGGAAGAGTGTGGGGTCACAGGTGTGCACCATCTCTAGTACAGCCTACACGTGGGGGCGAGGCCTTTGGAGAGCACCGCCTGCACCCTGCGCAGGCGCAGTACAGCGCATGCGCGTGGGCCTGTGGGGCGGGATCAGAGCTAGTGCAACTGCATGGAGTTGAGGCTGCGGCTTAGAGAGCCTGGCGGGGCTCAATGGAAGGGATTGTCTCAGCCTCCTGGGGAATGCACAGTCTAAAACCAGGGTGTGAATGGAGAGGACATGAAGCCACTTGGAAAGGTGAGTGTTTGCGGGGTCCCACGATGGGGGGAGGCCGTGGCTGCTTGGACGTGATGAGCGGAAGGGACCTGGCGGTTGCTGGGGTCATGGCTTGGCGGTGACGTGGGGCTCTGAGCTCCACATGGGACGGTTCCGTGGGAAAGGCGCCCTGGGCTCAGAGGGGCTTGGAGCAGCGGCGCCGCTGCTTCCCCCAGCTTGCAGGAAATCGGGGTCCTGAGCTCTGCTAGCTGCGGTTCATGCTAACTAGAAGTTGTATTGATTGCTCCTGGTGGCCTAAGGCGTAGCTGTGACTCGGCCCACAGCTGTGGCCCACAGCTACGGCTCAGAATCGGGTTCTGGAGCGGACGCCACCTCCAGCCTCGGGGTTGCAGCCCCTGCGGGGACGGGCTGTGTTTGCCCCCAGCTGCTCCTCCGCCCGCAGCCAGCTGTGTGACTTTGAGTGGTGATTGCGTATCGTGGGGCCTCACTGATCTCGGCTTTGAGGAGGGCACACCTGAACCGCGTGAGCCCGAGGGCGAGGCGGCCGGCCGCCCTCGTGGTGATTACAGCGTGCTATTGCCGTGTCCTCCTGGTAATCGGACGTGTGAACACAGGGTAGGCCCTGCTCACTAGGACGGCCATGCTGGAGGCCTTTGTGATCAACCACTCAGCTCCCAGATGGGGAAATTGAGGCCGGGGAGGTGAGACCCACCCAGTGCACAGGTCCTCACCCAGCCCCGTGCACAGGACCATCAGGTTTTCACAGGAGGCACCTGGGTGACCCTGAGAGCAGGCCAGTGCCCAGCCCTGCGTGGCCTCCTTTCTGGCGCTGGGCCCGCCCTGCTCCAGGCTCGCCCTGGGATTTGATCTCCTCGGCTCTGTCTCCAGGTGGTGCCATCTTTTGAGGGATGGGCTGGTTCAGGGTCCTCACAGCAGCCATGTCAAGATTCAGGCCTTGCCCACTTGCTCTAGGAGCCCCAGTGGGCTCTGGGGCCGGATGGCGGGACCCCTGGCTCCCTTTTAGCCATCCTTGTGGGCGGCCTTCTGTAAAATGGGCACGGTCTGATTACTCACCTGATAGGACAGGGATACTTGACTACATGAAACCGGGAAAACGCATTGCTAGCTGCTGTTCGTGCTACCTAGTTGTTTTGAGATTGCTCCTGGTGGCCTAAGGCATAGCTGTGACTCGGCGCACTGGCTCAGAAGCAGGGCCTGCCTCCTTTCGGACATTGGGAGACTGTGCAAAGTCGTCCTGGGGAGGTCCCAGGAGGCAGATGTCCTGCCCTCTGCCCTGCACCTTATGGTGGCAGCCAAGCAGGCAGAGCTCAGGTAACAGAGGGGAAGCAACGACAGGGCGGAGTAAGGGGTGAGGGACTTGCTGTGTGACCCTGGGCAGGGCCCGTCACTGCTCTGAGCCCTCTTGTTTTGATTTAACACCTCCAGTCGTACAGGGTGTCGAGGCTGAGGAGATCCGGTGCTTAGTAGAGGCCTGCCAAGCTCCACGTCGGGGATTGGTGTAATTTGGGGGGTTCTGTCCCTAGCCAGTGCCACCACTGGAGCCAGGAGCAGCATTAGGAGGGGGTGCAATGTGGACAGTGTCCCCAGGCCACCACAGAGGCACTGGGCCAGTGGCATGGCTGGGTTCTGACCGCTGCTCTGTGATTCCGGGGCCATAGCGGTGTCCAGCTACAGACAGCGGGGTACAGAGTGCCCAGCACCCAGTCCCACGGGTGCCCACAGGGTCCTGGAATGTTTCCCTGGTGTCTGGGCCCGCCCAGCAGGGCGGACAGGAGACAGCCTACGCGTGGCCCCGAGGGAGGCAGTGAGGATGAAAACAAGCCGACAGCTGAGACACCATCTGTGTTTTCCTCTTTTTTTTCTTTCTCTTCGTTTTTAAAACAATATAGTGCAGACTGCACTTCTCACAGTAGAATATAATGGTCAATTTTAGTATAAAAAAAAACATTCTCAGAGATTTGTAAATGCACTTAGTGCTTGAACAGGCCTTGGAGAGAGATACAGTACCGCTTCCGGAGCGCCAGGGGAGGGGCCGGACACAGGGGGCTTCAGGACTTCAGGGACCCTGTCTTTTCCCCTGGTGGTGTGGGGCTGGCCATGGAGGGTGGCTGGGAGGACAGCAGAGGATGGTTCTCCCAATCAAAGCCAATAGGTGGCCCCTCACTGGCTCGCAGGCGCACCCCCACCTTCTGCTCCTGCAGAGGACAAGGTGGGTCCCTCCGACGGGATCTGAAGTGTACAGGCCCCGAGGAGCCCCCATGGTGCCTTTGTGCGAACAGGAAAATGGTGCCCCTTCCTCAAGATGCAGAAAAGTGTAATAAATATACAAGTGTAGAATGCAAGTGGGGTCTCCTTAGACGAGGGGCCTCTGTGCAGTGCAGTCTGCACAACCACGCTGCTGCAGCAGCCCTGTGGATGGACTGGAGAGCAAGGGGACCATGTGGTCCAGGGTGGGGAGATGATTCTGGGTTGAGGGAGAATCTCAGGGAGGAGGAGCGGGGACCAGTAGCCCTGGTGCCTCTAGATTCTAAGGTCAGAGTGATCTTCACCTGGGTTGGCTGGTGGGGGACTATGTTGGGCCCAGTGACTTCGTATGGACCTCTCTGCTTTTCCAGCGGCCTGTGGGGTTGGGGGATGCAGTGCATGAGCCCTGCCCCTGGGGCCCCCTGGTGGAGACTCAAAGGACCATCCCTGTGTAAGTGGTTTCTCTCTCCTTGCCCCTCCCAGCCTGCATGGAGGAAGATGTGGATGTCCCCTCCCTCCCCAGGCTCTCCCTGTGTCCTGGGGGAGAGGCCTCTGAATGTGAGGTCACCCTGCCCCCCTTCTATCTACCAGCAATCTGGCTTCCCGGTGGGCATCCCATGGGCACAGGGCGGGGCTAGGGTGCCCCACCTGGTGCCCTGTCCATCTGTCCGCGCATGCGCCAGGCAGACCTATCTGTAGACAGGCAGGCGGATGTGGGCGTGCTGGTGGTCAAGCAGCCGCGGCACGGCCACCGTCTCGTAACCCTTGCCCAGCATCTGCTCCTTGATGCAGGGCGGCCGGATGTCGTTGATGAGGTACTCCAGCGACTGCAGGCTGCTGCTCAGCACGGAGGTGTTGCACACGCTCTTGCTGGGCAGGCCGGCCAGGCTGTCCGCAGGAGGCCCCGCGAGCTCCCGGGGGACTCCAGGGCCCAGCTCAGTCACTGCCACCGCTGCCGCCGCTGGGTTGTAGCAATCGCTGGTGGGGGTCACCAGCACGCTGTTCCAGGGGGCAGCGAAGTACTGGCCCACAGTGAAGCTGGCTGGCAGCCCCACACTGCAGTTGAGGGGTGACCCACTGGCCCGCTCGTAGGCCCTGCTGCCACAGGCCTCTGGGGACTTGCTGGTTACTGTGCCACTGCTGTAGGTGCGAAGTGGCTGGGGTGGCGGTGGGGGTGGCTTCTGTGGCCACAGCAGGTAATCGAGGCCACCCTCCGTGTACCCTGCAGGCTTGGTGGCCCCAGCTAGTGCCAGGGCTGGGGTGGCCCCGGGACCCAGCTCTGTGCCTTTCCGGCAGTCGGGCAGGCCGGCCGTGGCCGAGTAGGCCATGCTGGGGAAGCTGGGCACAGGGCCGTGCTTGGCTGGGCTGGGGTGGGGAACAGCCACGGCCTGGCAGGCAGTGGGCGCAGCGCCTGGGGCCTGGCATTGCTGGTTGAGCTGGTAGAGGATGCTGTGGATGGAAGGCAGGTTAGATGGTGGCAGGGGCAGGCCCCGGCCTGGCAGGGGGATAACGGAGGCGGCAGTGGCAGCTGCAGGCAGGCTGGGTGGTGGGGCAGGCGCCTCAGGCGGCTTAGGGTAGGCCAAGGGCCCCAGGGTGCTGGGCACGGGGTAGGGCGCAATGCCCACCTGCACGGTGGCTGGCGACAGCTTGGTCCTCTTGCCTTCGGCGTTCTTGAGCACGCTTTTGGCAGGCCCAGCAGGGGCGGCCACACTGGAGGAGGAGACGGCGGCTTTGACAATGGCCAGCAGGCCCTGGTAGCCAGCACTATGCTGAGGGTAGGGGCTGTAGCGCTGGCCACTGGTGTCGTAGCCGTTGACGGTGCGGCTGAGGTGCTTGTGCTGGGGCACACGGATGTTGGTGGGGAAGATCTTGATGGACAGTGGGCTGTTGGCCACCTTCTCAGCGTAGGCGTCCAGCTCGGCTGGGCTCGGGTAGTGGGAGGAATGCATGGAGCTGGCTGCTGTCTCGCCTGCGGGACAGAGGCACTGGTGAGTGCGGACCCTGAGGCCTGCACTGCCCACTGAAGCTCCCGGAGCTGCCCAGCCCGCTTCCCGCTCTCATTCACTCCACCTCGGTCCTCCCCGGTTTGTCTGGTACTGGACGCTGCACCCCAGGCCTGACCACTGAAACTTTGAGATAGCGTCTTCCTAAGTCATTAATTGCCGAAGCTGAGCGAGAGCTTGTTTTTCCTGCCTCAGCCTCCCACAGTGCTGGGGTCACAGGTGTGCAGTGTCCTGCCCAGGCTTCCCAGATTTTTAAGCTTTGGATCAGTGTAAAATACAGGACTTGTCCACGTTAGAAGCCTTTCACAAGAGGGCATATCTGGGGTGAGAGGGCACTTCCAGTCCTTTCCTAGTGCCCAGTCATGTCCCCGTTCACTGCTCCTTGACTTCTGGCCACAGGGGCTGGCTGTGCACTTGTGTCTGTGAGGTGTCCAGGCTGACTTGTCTGTCAGTCTGCACACCTCCGCTGCAGGGCCCACCCTGGGTGAGCTGCTGGAAGTGTCTATGGACACTGGTGCTAATGGCACCTCCTGGTCAAGCCCTGAGGCCATGGAGAAAAGGGTGAGGACTCGGTGGCAGCAAGGAGAAAGCAGCCTATTTCAGGTGGCAGGAACAGCTGGACAAAGGTCCAGAGGCGAGGAGGGCTGGCCTTGGTAGCTACAGGGAATCTCTCGGACTGAGAGAAGAGATGGACAGAAGTGGCCAGGTGTGCCCTTCATGCCCCACCCACGATGGCAACACCTGGAGATGTGTTCACTGTCCCAGCAGGGCGTGGAAGGGCCAGCGGCAACATCTCAGTGCCTGGCTTGGCCCGCTGCACCTAAGTCGGCAGGGCTGGGTGGAGAAGCCCATACAGTCAGCAGGGCAGGGACAGCAGGGAGGGAAGACGGTGACGGCATCTCACGTCCCTCCGGCCAGCTCTGGCCTGGGCAGGTGAGCCCACCGTGGGCTCCCATCCTGACCCTGCCCAGGGCAGCCCCCTCCTAAGTGACCTAAAATAAACTCGGTGTGGAGAATGGAAATGTCACTTTGGCCAACGGGGGAATCTTTCTCTGAGATTGGATTTAAACTACATTATACAAGCAATTTCATGGGCACTTAGCGTCGCTCGGAGAGTCCCGCGAAAAAGGGACCAGCTCTTCATTTGCCAGCCATAAATCAGCAGTTGCTATAATGAGCACAAAAATGTCACTTTTATGCAATTTTACAGATGAACAAAACTGGTGAAATTAGCTGTGGTAACCTACTAGAGTCAGCAAAAGCAGCTGCCGGGGAAAAAATTATATCTGTATGTATTTTTGTTCCTCTTAAACTCTCTCCCAAGCAAGTTTCTGCCATTGTGGTGTGAAAACTCATTTGTCCTCACCATTATACTTTCATTTGGAGTTTATCTTGAGTATCCAATGAGCCACCAACTGTGAAAATGATTAAATCTACAAAATCTATCTAATGGATGGAATAAATTAGGTGTTTAAAACCTTAAGGGGGGGGTGGAGAAGTGCCCGTTCCCAGCCCCCATGGATTGAAGGATGGGGAATCTTGTCCTATCTGGTCAGTGGGGCCCCTCAAGAATGGTGGGGTCCCCCCAGTCTTTTGGGGAGTTAACAGTGACCCAGAAGATGGATGCCATCTGGGGCACACTCAGCAGGTGCCAGGCTCTGTGCCCAGTACTTTTCTCGATGGCTTTTGTTTGAAGGGCGACAGCTCTCCAAGTTACAGATGAACAGGATGTGGCATTTAGCACCTGGCCTCTGACGCCTGCCACCCTGGGTCATCCTTCCTGGTCCTCACGCCACGTGCCATCCCCAGCTGAACTGACTCTGAGGCAGTGAAGGAGCGTGGCTCTGGGACCTGGTGTGGCTTCCTTGTGGCTTTCAGGTCTCTTGTTGTTGTTGTGGGAACAGCGGGGCAGCCTGTAGAGCAAGAAGCCCAGGTGACAGAGGCTCCAGCCAGCACCTGTGTGCCACACTACAGGTACAGCTTGCAGCGTGGCCAGGGCTTCCGAGACCCGGATGGGCGCCACCAGCTGCGCTGTGCTGCTCCCGTCTCCCGAGCCTTTCCGACCAGCCAGCACTATGATCACTGCTGCGTCAGGCTGCGGGGTTTTGCAGTCACCGGGGCTACAGCAAGAGAACCCACATGGGTCCTTGTTTCACAGGTGAAGAAAGGGAGTTGAGCTTGGCAGGAGCGCACAGAAAGGGGCAGAGTTGGAGTCTGAGGTCCTTGTCACCCTCCCCACACAGGGCCTCAGAGGCTGGGGGCTCCTGAGGCTCTTTTTCTGTGCAGCATTAGACTGTCCTCAGAGGGACCACAGTCAACCCAGGAGCTTGAGGTGGCCAGGGATGGACTGCGTGTGGCTGTCATGGCTGCCCGGGCCTCTGCCTGCCTGAGCTGAGTCTCACCCGCAGCTGTGCTTGCCAGGGTGCTTGTCGTAGGGTATTCTCAAGTGGGCACGGGCCTCCAGAACAGTCCCTGGTCTCAGTCTGCCTGATCTTGGGGCCTGGGAGCTTCTGGGAAGGCAGCCCCTGGGCGCCTCAAAGCAGCCTGTGCTGCCAGAGTAAGTGGGAGTGACATGGGGATCCAGGCTAACCTGCTTCCAGCCCCGTGGACACTTCAGACCCTCCTGAGGAAGGGACGCAGCCCAGAGTTCAGTGCCATCGGTCTCGCTGGGTAAATGTGAGGGCGCCCCCTGGAGGGGCTGGGAGGACAGCTCTCAGAGGCGGGCTCCTTAGCAGTTTGAAAGCTGGGGTTCAAGTGGGGTGAGGGGGGGAGCCCCAGCTCTCAGCCTTGATTCCCTAGCTGGCCTGAGGGTCCCTACAGGGTTCCTGGCAGGCTCTGGGCTGCATCGCCACACCATCCACCGCAGACTGGCTGCCTGGGCTTGTCTTCCTCATCCCCAGAGTCAGGCTCCCGGAGCTGGCTGCTCCGCCACTGCCCCCAGCACAGAGTGATGCTCGGATGCAGTCCCGAGAGTGGCGAGGTGTGGTCAGTGGGGCTTGTCCAGCCTAGGGGGCAGAGCACGGGGAGCAACGCCCCAGCGCCAGCCACCTTTCCATCCTGGGCATTGGAAATACGGCAGTGGTCAAAACAAGTGTCCTGCCCTGGGAGAGCTGCCATGTGGCTTGGGGGCCACACGGTTTCAAAACATGTCTGTGAGTTCTTTAACATGGCTCCCACCAATAGCAGAGCCTCATTTTCTTGGTCATCCAGCTGGTGTAGTGCCTCCTGAGTGCAGGCATGACGCCATGTGACTGTCCAGGTGGGGTTTAACAGACCATGTGGCTTGGCCTGGACAGCCGTGGAGCCTGGCCTTGCCCACACATCCAGAGGAATGAGTGCAGAGGTGACTCCATCCCTAGGGCAGTCAAAGAGGAGAGGCTTGCTGTCCCCGTGCGCCCCCTCTATCACTGAGTGTCACAGATGCCGGACTCCGCTTTGGGATAATCTGATAGGCTGGCACAGGGATGAGGACACAGGTTATAGATGGTGAGGACGGGCACCTACTCTGGACTCACGGTCAGTGTGCAGGCTCTCCTGGGGAGGGGGCCCTGGGCATGTGGCGGAAGCACGATAAGCACGGGGGACAGTGGGAAGAGGCCGATGTGGCTGGGGCGTGAAGTGCTGTCCACCACCAGCCTCTCGGTGGCTCTCTGTCCCTCAGGGCAGGACTGGGGGAGGATGTCCCAGGGCCAACAGGGGTTTGCCGAGAAGGGACAGTGGGTCTGCTTCAGCGGCCGCCCACTGCTCACCTGCCCCAGGACACTGTGCTGCAGCTATCTCCGTCAGCCCCTGGGCTCCATCGGGAGGCGCGTGGGCACACCTTGACATCTAAATGCACTTGGAAAATATCGCAGGACTTGGGCTCGGTGGCTAGAGAAGCGCCTGCTCGGGGCCTTCTGGGGGGCTGCAGCTGCCCGGCGGAGGCGGGGTGTGCAGAAACCAAGGTGCCCCACACTGAACGAGGCCACCCTCCCTTGCTCCATCCCTGCCCACTGTGGCCCCATTAAAAGCTTGTCGGGGAAATTTAAAAGGCTGGCTGGAAGTGCTGGGTAACATCGTTGCTGCCATTAAGTTAATGTTATGGGCCTTTTACAGGTGCGTTAAATAGACGCGGTTATTAACGAGTATATTAAGCCAATTAAAACCAGCCCTTGGAGTGGGATTTAATGTGGCCACAGGGACACAGAAAAGCCCTCCTCTGCAGCACCTCCGCCTTCCAGGAGGGGGGTTGGGCGGGATGGGGCTCCATGGTTGGGCTCCCAAGGCAGGAGAAGCTGCGAGCTGGCTTGGTGCGCCGTGGGTGACGTTGTGCAGGGCACCCAGGGTGAGCCTCAAGGTCTGGTCTGTGGAGGGAAGGGAAGACGGTGGCAGTAGCTGCGTTATGGGTAGGGCCGGTGTGGAGCTGGAGGCCCCGGGCATCTAATATCAGCGCTTACGTCACAGGGAGGCGGGGCGGGACAGGCCTGCACTCAGGGTTCCCTGGAGGACCCAGACATCTATGGGGAGGCAAGTCAGTCTGTCTGGGGGGAGGATGGCCGGGGCAGGCATGCATGGTCCACCCTTCTGCCCTGCGGGGTCCATCCTGGAACCTACTCACTGTCTGACACATAAGTAGTCTGAGGCCTGAGAGAGCAAGCTGGGCGTGGGGCCTGGGGGGTCCTGAGGCTCCCGCTGGCTTCTCCCCATTCCTGGGCGGAACTCCGGTGGGGGGTTCCCCTGGAAGACCGCAGGTTTTGGGGTGAATGGAACTACATGTCGCTGAACCACAAGACGGTAAAAATGACAGCAAGGTGGCGGTGGGGTCTTTTACGCCTGGCAGCTTCTGCTGCCGCCTCCTGGAAGGCTCGGAAGTCCCGGGCATTTCTGGGTTGTGGTTTGCCAGCTTCCAGGGCTTCAGGACAGACCCGCCCGCCTGCAGGGAGGAGCAGCCCATCTGCATTCCCCTTCATTGTGACACTCCGCCCTTGGAGGTGGCAGCCTCGTGAACGCTCAATTAACATGACACTAATTAGCTGGTGGCACAAGCAGAATCCCTAATGAGGTCGCCCGCCTGCCTGCCTGCCCCGGAGTGGACAGGGAAGGCTGCTGGGCCGGCAGACACAGCTGCTCTGCGGCCTTGCTGGAGGGCCTGGGGCGTGGCTGACTTCCTGCCCGGCTGGACCTGCGAGGGCCTCGGAAGTGACTGCAGCTCTCCACCGCCTTCCCCTAGGGGAGGGGTGATGATTAAGTGACAGCAGGCACAAGCAGCAGCCTGGTATGTACTTAGGTGCCCCGAAAAGGCGAGGCCCCCTCCTCTGTTTTAAGGGGGAGCAGGCGGTAAACCTCGGTGGCAAGGCCTGTCCCGCTCGGGCTCTATCCACGTGCACAGCGCAGGCTCACACACGCTGAAGATGCCCAGGCCGTGGTGGAGCCTTGCGCGCCCACACATTCAGAGATGCCCTCTGCATACAAAGACAGGGGGCATGGTAGCATGAACCTAAAATCCCAGCTACCTGGAAAGCTGAGGTGGGACGATCTCAAGTTTGAGGTCTGCCTGGACAACTTACTCCTGGGAGGTCACCATACTGATGCCGAACTTAGCGCGGACACCGACAGGCATGGTGCACCGCAGCCCGGAACTCTTGGACTCTAGCCATCCTCAGTAGCTGGGACTACAGGGGCACGCCACCATGCCAGCGTGTGCAATTTACTGAGACTAACTTACCTCATGTTTAAAGGGCGGGAGGGCGGGGTGTAGGTCGGTGGTAGAGTGCTTGCCCAGTGTGAGACCTGAGTTCTGTCAGTACCAGGGAAAAAGGGGAGGTGCTCCCAGAACCTCCTCATTCCCTGAGGCCCCGTTGGAGCTGTCCTTGTTGGAACAGCTGGGGGATACTTTTACTCCTCCCCAGCCAGTGCCTCAGTTTCCTTTCCTTGAGCCCATCCCTCCTCCTTCCTGTATCTAGACCCTGCCACTGTGGGCCTCATGGCCGCCTGCCCCTCTGTCATCCGGGCTCTGGACTGCCCCCTCCCCACCATGTACCCCGCTGTCTCCACCCACGGGCTCAGCCCCTCCTACCCATTCTCACTGCTTGCTTTCTGGGGCTCAATTCTGGAGACTGATCCAAGGGAAGTTTGTCATTTTAATTGGTCCAACTTGTCCCGTAGGCACCAGGGTTCCTAGACTGAGTGCACACAGATGTGGGCCGGATGTGTGGCCATTTCTGGGTGTTCTCTCTTCCCGGCCCTGTATTTCTTGCTCAGAAGTGCCATGGCTATTCTGTTGCTTTATTATCGGCTTCAGAGTCTGCTTTTCACATTACACACACACAAATGGCTATGATGTGGAGAATGAATTGGATTTTTTTTCATATTGAATTGCTGTCCCTGCATCTAGCAAGATCTAAATAAACTTAGAAATATAATTTGTCTGGGCACGGTGGCAAACAACTATAATTCCAGCTACTCAGGAGGCTGAGGCAGGAGGATCTTGAGTTCATGACCAGACAGAGAAACTTAGTGCCTGTCTAAAAAAAAAAAAAAAAGTTAGAGAAGTGACTCATTTGAAGAGTACAGTACTTCCTGAACATGCCAAAGGTCCCAGTTTCATTCCTAATCATGACTAAGTTTGAATTTTTCTCTGTAATAGTGATTTGCATCTTTTGTCACTTTAATTTTATTGTGCTTGAGACCAAACTTTTATTGCAATTTAAAATTGCATATCAGGGCCGGGGATTTAGCTCAGTGGTTTCGGCACCTGTCTTGTAAGTGCAAGGACCCGGGTTTGATCCCTGGAAACCACATACAATACTGGGCGTGGAGACTCACCCCAGCAGCAATCAGAACCACGTACCACAGTGCCGGGCATGGTGGCTCACACCTGTAAACCCAGCACTCGGGAGGCAGAGGCAGGAGGATTGCTGTGATGTGAGTTGGAGGCTGAGCTCAGCGCTAGCCTGAACTGCAAAGCGAGACCCTGTCTCAAAAAGCTTAAAAAAAAATAAATAAAATTGCACATCATAATTTAGACATATTGGACACATTCTCAAATATAAACTACCCAAACTGACTTAAAATCTAGATGGATCTTTAACAAGAGATTGACCAATCAAAGTACTACCCACACAATAAGAAGCTCCAGTGAGGATGACTTCACTGGTTAATGCCACCAGGCATTTAGAGATTTAATAGCAATTCTTTATAAATTCTTCTGGGGAAACAGAATCCTTCCGAAGTAATTCTCCAAGGCCAGTATTACCCGAATACCACAACTATAGGTCTCTCTCACATACAAAGTCAGTCATTTTTATGAATGTAGACTGGAAAAATCAAAAACAGGAGCAAAGCAAGCCCAGCAGTGTATAGAAAGGACTATCAGCCTGACCAAGTGGGACTAACTCAAACAAGGGCATCAGGGAAGAAAAAGAAAGGGAAGGCATTATATTAGAAGTAAAACCATCCTATTCACAGGTAACAGAAACTGTCAGAATAACCAGGTCCTACAAGATTGCAGGATACAGGACCAAGATATGCTCATATTGAACAACCAAATGAAATTAAGAAAACAAGTCCTGGGCTTGGAGATATGGCTCAATGCATGTACAAGGCTATGGACTGGATCTCCAGCGATCCCCTGAACCCCCAAAAAGAAAAATCTATAATCTGAAGATGATAAAAATAAATGGCCAGATATGTCCGTTTTTTTATTTTGAGACAGGGTCTTGCTTTGTAGTTCAATCTGGCCTTCAGCTCACTATGTAGCCCAGGTGAGCCTCGAACTCAGCAATCTTCCTGCCTCTGCCTCCCAGGTGCTAGGATTACAGGTGTGAGCCATCATGCCCGGCACTGTGGTATGTGGTACTGATTGGTGGTGGGCATGAGTCACCACACCTGGCATTGTTGTTTGTGGTGACTGGAACCGCTGAACTAAATCCCTGGCCCCAGATATATCTTGTTTGTGGGTTGGGAGACTTACTGTTAAGACCCAGTGTTCCCCAAATTGATCTAAAGGCCCAGCGCAATCTCAACTGGCTTCTTTGCAGAAATTGACAAACTGATCCTAAAATTCGTGGAATTCAGAATAGCCAAAACAGTGCTAAAGAGGACAGTTGGCAGACTCATGCTACAAGGTTAGAAAAAACAAGACACTCAGAGTTGTGTTAGTGGCATCCAGAAGCCAGAAATAAACCTCACATTTATGATTGGTTCTTGCTCAGGGTTCTAAAATATCTCAGTGCAGCAAAGCTTGGTCTCTTCAAATGATTGAGAAACAACTAGATATTGGCATGCAAAAGAAGGAAATTGTTTCTTCACACCACACACAAACTAGCTCAAAATATATCAAAAACCCATATATCAAAAACCCACATAGAAGAAAACCCAGGAGTACATCTTCAGGACCTTGGGTTACACAAAACCTTCTTAAAACATCAAAACTTAAGCCACAATAGATACACATTAAAATTAAAAGCTTTTTTGCTTCAAAAGATATCATGAAGTGAAGACGGTACCTCCAAAATGGGAGAAAACATTTGCAGATTCTGTGTATGCTGGCTCTTATCTAGAATATGATTGTTTTCCCCAGTACTTAGAATTGAATTCATGATCATTGCACTGAACTACAGCCCTATTTCTTTTAAATTTTATTTTTAATTTTGAGACAAAGGGTCCTTAAATCATTAAGTTGCTGAGACTAGGCTTGAATTTGCAATCTTCCTGCCTCAGCCTCTCAAAGTGGTGGGATTACAGGCATAATCTGTCATGTATGACCTTTTATAATTCATTAAGATCAAGACAAAGCAAAGGAGGTGAGTAGACATTCATTTATTTATTTTTGAGACTGGGTCTTGCTTTGTAGTTCATGCTGGTCTTGAACTCAGCCTTGAACTCACAGCAATCCTCCTGCCTCTGCCTCCTGAGTGCTGGGATTATGCCTGGCATTGTGGTGTGTGGTTATGGGGGATCAAACTCAGGACCTTGTGCTTGCTAGGCAGGGACCAGAACGAACCACTGAGCTAAATCTCCGGTCCAAGTAGTCATTTCTTAAAAGATACACAAAGGCCAATACACAAAGATGCTCAACATCCTTAGTCACTAGGGAAATGCAAATTCAAACTACCCTGACGTACTTACTTCTTGACACCCACTCTCATGACTGTAATAGAAAACAGCAACAAATCTTGGTGGAGGAGCAGAAAGACTGGAATCCTCAGACACTGCTAGCAGGAATATATAATATGGTACAGTCTTTCCAGAAAACACTGGCACTTCCTTCGCCAGTTAAAACAGTTACCATATAACCCAGTAATTCCATTCCTAGGTATATACACATGAGAAAATGATAACACGTGTCCCCACAAAACCACACACATGAATGTTCATAGCATTCTTAATTGCCAGACCCTTACATTTATATAAAATGGAAAATAAAACATGGTAAATTCATATAATGGACTATTCAACAGTAAGGAATGAAGTGCTGATAACCTACAATGTGGATGAACTTTAGAAATGTTAAGAAACTAGTCATATTTCATAAGTTTATTTGAAGGCGATGTCTGGAAGAACAAATCCTAGAGAGACATGCAACAGTTTAGTGACTGAGACCAAGGAGGCTGGAGAGTGGCTACTAATCAATTTAGTGGTACTTTCTGGAGATCGAAAAGATGTTCTTGAACTTAATAGTGGTAGCAATTGTGCAACTACATGAATATATTAACTACTGCATAGTATAATATAAATGGGTAAACTGTATAGTATGAATTGTCTCACTGTTCTCAGAAATTTAACAGTATCTTTAGAATATATATTTGTCCCTCTGTTATTGGTGGAGAGCAAGGGGCAGGAAACTGCTGCATATGGGGCTAGATTTCCCCCGCTGCCTTTCTCAGTAAGGTTTTATTGGAACACAGCCATGTCCGTTAATAATGGAGGCGTTTGGTTGGTTGCCTACTAGAGCATGAGTGTGGCTTGCAAGGCTGAATATACTGTTCAGCCTCCATTGTACAAAATCGTGTTTTTACACTGTCTTATCTTATTGAAGACTTTTTTGGGAATTCTATGCAAATAGTTTCATTTCTTTTCTTACCCCTTATACCCCACCCCCCAGTAGTGGGGATTGAACCCAAGGCCTTTGCACTGTGCTATGTTTGACCCCAGTCTGGGCTTGATCTTATGATCCTCCTGCCTCAGCCTCCCAGAGTGCTGGGATTACAGGTGTGCATTACCACACCTAGCCTGACATTTTTTGTCTTACTGTGTTGGTGTGCTAGATGAAGGAAGCAGCCTTCCTTCCTAGCTAGCTGAGTGAATTTCTTTAAGTCCTGAGTGGATTATTTGGCTGGTCCTCCCTCCTGGCCCTGCATACCCAAAGCCTCTGCCCTTTCCCAGGCTGGTTCCCGCAGGGCAGCACCAGACTCTCCCACCCTCGGGCTGCACTCAGCAACAGCTGTGTAATTGAATCTGCTGTGCAGCCCAGGATTTGTTTTTAATTTTATTGGAATTTTAAACTGCCCCTTTTCTTCTGTGTTTTATTAATGTGGCTGGAAGCAGAGCCCCTGCAGGCCGAAGTGCACTGGGCAGCGGCTCTGGCTGCATGATAGGAGCTTCGGGGTGAGGGGTCCGGATGGGCCGCTCCCTTGATCATCTTGGAGATGAGGGGTGGGTCAGGGATCCTCACGTCCTCTAACAAGCATGGGCGTTGGCGACCAGGGCCAGACAAACAGTCCTGGGAGGCTCTCTCCTTTCGTTCTTATTCCCTTGTCATGGAGGCGGAATCAGGATTTGACCCCTAGACCTGTCTTGGTCTGTGTCCTGTGAGCTCACAGAGAGGGCAACAAGGGCTGAATTCCCTGTCCCTACAGAGGAGCAGCAATGTCACTTACCAAGGTCTAGCCGAGGATGGTGGGGGTTGAAGGCTGCCTGCTGGACCCGGGAGAGGCTCAGTCCCTAAATTGCCCCCACAATGGCCCCCAGGGTGCCTCTGGGACTCTCTGCACAGCTTATATTTTTAGCAGAGTGTGACTCAAAGTTTGTATATAGCACCACGGTGAGAAAGTCAAATATTTATTAGTGGGGAAGGTCCTGAGCAGCTGAGATAAACAGGTTTCTGTCCCAGGGTGGGCAGGTCCCATTTGACACCCTGGGACTCTGGCCAGCTGGGAGGAGCTTCAGACCTGGGCGGGGGGGGGGGGGGATGGACTTTCCTACCTTAAAATCTGTATTTTCTTTTTCTTCTGGTCCCATTCTGAAGTCACCTGGAATAGGGCACAGCAGTCCTGTGTCCAGAGATATGGCCCAGACATACTCTGGGCCCCTGGGCCCGGGAACGCGAGCTTCTGACCTTCTGACACTAATCCCAGACGCTGGCTGGAGGGCTGCTCTACCTCATTTGGCCCATGCTTTGCAGAAGGGGAACAACCGGTTCCGGGAGGCTGATCCACTTGTCCAAAGTCACTCTGCTCGTGGCCTGCTCAAGTCCTTAATTTTGTATAGGAAACAGCATAGTCCAAAGTACAGAGCTAGCACTTCCTGTCGTGGTTCTGCCCAGGGCAATAGGGACAAGAGGTCACACCCGAGGAAAGAGCACGAACCTCCTTGACCCAGTGCCAGGCACTGAGTGGCAACAGGGCGCCCAACTCAATTTGCTTATCTCCTTTCCTGCCTCTTTCCTGTGCTCTTCAATTACAGGCTGTGCCAGTGTCTTTTCCAGTAAGTGCAGTGATGTGCCAGGATCTGAGTGGCAGGGTATCTGTGAAGACCTCTCTGCTCTCTAGGTCTGGGCTGTGAGCAGAGAAGGAAGGTCTACTCCAGTTAAGAGGCCCAGCTGCTGCTTCAGCCAGCTGGTAGCAGAGCGGGGAGATAGGAAGCTCTGCCAGCTCCACAGAGTAATCACAGGATAAGCTACAAGACCCCTTGAGCCAGCAAGTACCTCCTGCAGAATTCTGGGCAGATAACTCAGTACTAAAATGACTAGAAAAATGTAGGTGTCTAGCAACAATGGGACGGTAGAATATGTTGTTCCTTACAGTGAGGCTGCTGAGCCCCTAAAGTAACAAAGGAGGTAGAGAAGCTGCCACAGGAGCAGGGTGGGAGGAAGCCGAGAAAAGGTGCTACAGCAACACATTTCAGAGTCAGAAGCACGCACTTCCCCAAGGTGAGGGGGTACATCCAAAGGGACAAAACCTAAGCCCCCTAATTTGCAGCAGTGAAAGTGGGGTGAGTCAGCTGGTGACAAACTCAATGGCTTGCAGAGGAGGGCGACAAAAGAAACCACACAAGCCATATCTGGAGGAAGATATCTGTCTGTGAGGCAAGTCGAAGAAAGTCAGGGATCGGTGAGTACACCCCTGAAACTCTGGATCCTGAGGTAATTCCCAGCTGACCCAGGACATGGCTCTAACCATTTTCAGCCTAAACCACTTGCAAATATCTGGGCTTGGAAAAAAAAAAAAATCACCCCTTTTCAAGGTGATTAATCCATATTAGAGAAAGAAGCATAGGTTCTAAACAAAAGCAAGGCAAAGCATAAGTTGTGGTTAGAAAAAGACAATCCTCTATCAGAGGATTTCAGCTACCAAAGAGATAAAGATTATAGCCAAATATTTTCTCATGAAGGAAAAAATATAGCGAGCTAAAGCAAAAACACAAAGCAGATATACAAGAGTAGAAGGGGAAAAACTCTGCTGTCAAAGTAAAAGGGAGAAGAGAGGGAGCAGAAGGGTGCTGAAAACACAGTGAGTAAAAGAACACGGGGAGTTCGGGAAGGCAGGTGAAAGCCAGCCAGTCTAGGTTTAGTAGGAGTCCACAAAGAAGGAAACCAAAATAACCCAAACCTGGGATTTGCATTCTCCAAGGAAACAGTACTACTGTTCCCAGAGAAATAGACTCCAAACAGATCCATCTACTCGTTTAGCTAGATGTGAAAAATATGGAAAGATCAGCTTCAACTTCTTGATGACAACATGTGGCATTAGAACAAGGTCTACAAAATCCTCATTCAGTAGAAAAGGGGACAAAGTGAGGAAGCGTGAGAACCAGTCCCCTGGAGGAGGGCTGGCTTTGTATAGCGGGCTCTATGACATTAGAATTGGTGCTGAGCACCAACCTTTGCTGTCCGGGACACTGAGACTGAAGGAGGTGTGGGAATCGAAGGGCTGTGGCCAGATGCTAACAGCAGAAAGCCTGAGAATAAAGGAGTGATATCACTAATACTGGGAGGGAAAGGTGCGGCAGGGGGAGGGTACACGTTTTCCTCATCTTTAACAGCCAGTATCATTTAAAGTTGATATCAATAACAGGTCTAAAAGTATAGTCAAGTCTAAGAAAATGTTGTGGAGAGAAAAATGAAATACACTAATTTCATCATTTTGTTCATCTCAGGGAAAGAAATGAAGAATGAAAGAATCACGTAAAGTTACTCCACTAGAACAAAACACCAGTCTGCCTTATGCTTGGTATGCACAGAGAACACACTTCACATAGTGAAAGACGTTTAAGCACAAAACAATTGAACTGTATTTAAAGAAGAAAGGGGTGTTCATACTGGATCACAAAGTGTGCCCAATTTTATAGATGACTCACACCTAAACACATTCATTCAGAAATGCTGAAATAGGATTGGCCAAGATTTCAAGAAAAATGCAAATTTTTAAAAAAGAGGTTACTATCTCAATTGGTAATGCTGAATTCAGGTCAAAGTAGTAAGTACGGGAAAGAAGGATGCAATTCATATGGAGATTTAAGGTATTGTTCTGTGTGTTAAATAATGTTGCTTCATCATTCACAGAGCCCAAGTTATAGGTGCTTCAGGAAGAAACAGACTAAGTATGTAGAACTGACAGAATTGGTATATACTGAATTCCGAATGCTGAAGTAAGAGCTACACCTTTTCAAGTCCCCATAAAAAATAATCAGTGGTAATTTTTAGGCATTATGTCATAAAGAAAACTTCAATACATTCCAAAGTAGAAAGATAAGATTCTCTGATCATAATGTAAAATGAAATGCTAGGTACCAGCCAGGCATGGTAGCGTGTGGCGCATTCCCAGCCATGGGGAGATTGAGGCCAGCCCAGAATACAGAGTGAGACCTTGTCTCAAAAAGAAGCATCTACTACTTGATGGATTAGACTCAGATGAGACTTAGCTTAATGAAATAATTGGTTATAAAGTATCTAGAAAATAATGAAGATGCAAATACTACATATTAAAACATAGAGAATTCAGCTTAAGAAGTGCTCTTTCTTCCGGCACGGTGGCACACGTTTGTAATGCTAGCTATCTGGGAAGCTGAGGCTGGAGGATCAAGGTGAGCCTGGGAAACTTAGTCCCTACTTCAAAATTTTAAAAAGGTTGGGGATATAGTTTGTAGGTTCTACCCTCAGTACTGTTAAAAATGCTCAGAAACTTCATAGGTTAACTCTCAAGAAAAGTTTCAGTAGAAAAATAATAAATTAGTGAATTAGAAACCAGGAAAGGGTAATTACTAATAAATACCCAAGATGGCTCTTTGGGGGAAAGGAGATAGATACAAACCTACTCAAGACACATGGGGAAAGAACGCAAAATATATAATGTAGGACCAGGGGTTTAGCTGCATGTTGCTGCACCTGCCTGGCAGGCACAGTTCGATCCCTGGTACTGCAAAACAAAATACATCATCTAAGAAGGTAGGGGTTGGGAATGTAGCCAAGTAGAGCACTTGCCTTGCCTGCACAAGACCCTGGGTTTGATGTCTGGCATGGCCAAAAGAAAGAAAAAGCATAAAACAAATGAGGTTTAAAGTAACCACTTCTAATAACTGAAAAAAATGACTCTGTTCAACTTCATGCAAACAAATTTAAAAACCTGGATGAAAGGTTTTTTTTTTTTTTTGAGAAACAGAACAATTAAACCAATAATTACATATCAAAGAGCTACTGGTCCACTCTAATAGACATACGAGGCCAGTTTCACAAGGAATCAGCCAGCCTTTAAAGAACTGATAGTTCTATCTCAAACTTCTCAATAGCACAAAGAAGGGCCAGATGGAAAAATTATTCCCAAAATAGAAAACTGCAAAACAGCCTTTCTGGTGAAGTTGACACAAAAATCCCAAGTCAGATCTAGGTCAGCAAGTATATTATAAAGAAATGTTTCCCACGAGCAGGTGAGGCTCAACAAAGAATGCAAGGATGGTTCAATATGATGAAATCTGTGTCATTATTCATATTAATGAATTGGAGGAGAAAAGCCATATGTTCATTTTCATAAACACTGAGAAGTCATTTGGCAAAGTTCCAAAGTCCACTTTTAATATTCTCAACCCCTTAATAAAATAGGAATAGATAGAGACTGACTTAACCTAATAAAATATCTGTCCCAAAGCCAGCATTTCCTTAGTGGGGAAATCTTGAAACTACAAAGAAAGAATGTCTGTTACCACCACAATTATTTTCATTATTCCAAGGACAGGAGCCAACTCTATTAAATAAAACAAAGAAATCAAGAAATAAAACAAAGTAGAAGGTAAAATTATCATTTGTAGTGCTAACTAGAAAACCAAAGACATTAAATTGAAGAACATTGTCAACAATAAAAGAATTCAGTAAGGTGGTAGAAGTTAATAGCCTTCCTACAAATAACCTCCATTTGTGGAAGAAAAGACTAATCAAGCCAAACTATTCAGAGGTTAGCATGGCCCAAAAATGTGCAAGATCTAAATGAAGCAAATATTAAAAAAATTCCTGAGGGACACAAAAGGAAGTCTGAACAAACAGGCATATCCTGTTCTTAGAGGAAAAAGATGCCAATATCATGATGACATTTCTTCCCAGATTCATCTGTAAGTGTAATGCAATCCCAGGCAAAATGCAGACAAGATTTTTGTGTTTACCAAGGTAAGTGGATTCCATAGTTCAGATAGTAAAATACATGCAGCAGCCAGGGAAATTTGGTGGGAGGATGGGCAATCACAAGGAGTAATGAGGTCCACCGGATATTAAAACATACAGATGGAAAGTGGATGCACCTTAGGAGATGAGATTAGGTGAAAGAAGCCATTCAGGAAGGATCACATCCAGTATGTGTCCACCCTGAGGAAAGTCCAGAATTGGGAAATCGACATATACAGAAGGCTGTGTGTGTGGGAGGGGAGTAGCTGCTGATGAATATGGAGTTTCTTCTTGCTATGAAAATGCTCCCGGGGCAGGAATTTAGCTTAGTGGTACTGTAACTACCTAATAAGCTATTCCTGCTACAAAGAGAAAATACTCCAGAACCGACTCTGGTAGACATGACTACCATCTCGGCACTCTGGATGGCTCAGGCTGGAGGGTTATAAGTTCAACCCTACCTTAGGCAACTGAGTGAGACCTTGTCTCAATATTTAATAAAAAGGCTGAAGATGTTCGTATGAAGGCTTTGGATTCAAATAAAAAAATACCTGTGGTAATGTTTGCATCATTTGGTAAATACACTAAAATTACCAAATTGGTTACTTTACAGGGATAATGAGTAGGTAAATTATATTTCAATAAAACCATTAAAATTTCAATGCATCAATAAGACTGCAATAATTGAAACAGTATCACAATGATGTTATACCCCTGAATCCATACCTCACACTTACACCAGATAAACAAGACCTTATCTCAGGAAAACAACAGAAAAACAGCCTGAGAGGACATGCTAAGTATGATTCTGAATCCAAAGCCATAAAAGGAAACGCTGACAACTCACTTCCCAAAGAGAGCTCCTCCGTGGCAGAAGCAAAGACAAACGACAAGGTGGGGAAAACATCTGCTTCCGAAGACAGATGGGGCCTGATTCTATCCTGTGTAAGTTGCTCCTACACTGTACTGCTGTCATCCGCACACTTGGGAGGCTGAGGCAGAAGGGTCACCACATGCCTGAGGCCAGCCAGGGATATTCAGTTCAGGACCAGCCTAACCTACATAGTGAGACCCTACGAATCAATAAGGCAGGAGAATCACCACCCAAGTGAAAAGATGGACCGAGAAAATAAGTAGATTCTTCAAAAGAACAAACAGTCCAAACATGAAAAGATGTGTTTTAAAGTACAACCGCATTGTGGGCCAGGGATTTAGCTCAGTGGTGCTGGCACCTGTCTTGCAAGTGCAAGGACCCAAGTTCAATCCCCCGGTTAACCACATATTATATTGGGCGTGGAGACTCACGCCCAGCAGCAATCAGTACCACATACCACAGTGCCGGGCGTGGTGGCTCACGCCTGTAATCCTAGCACTCGGGAGGCAGAGGCAGGAGGATTGCTGTGATGCGAGTTTGAGGCTGAGCTCAGGGCCAGCCTGAACTCAAAGCGAGACCCTGTCTCAAAAAAACCAAAAAAAACCCAAAAAGTACAACCGCATTGTGACGCGCTCCTCCCTGCTCAGGTGAACTCAACCTTCAGGACTACTGTGGTGCGCAGTGCTGGCCAACGGGACAGGTCCTCTTGCATAGCGCCGAGGCGTGTCCACAACTCTGGCATCTAAAGATGTCGGACCATGGCCAGCAAAGTTACACACAGACCCTCAACCTACTGTTTCCGCATCCCGAAATTTACCCTGTACCCTATTCACGCCCCGTGACACACGGCGGCTTTATCGTTGCATCGATTGTGACGGCACGAGGTACAAGTCTAGCGAGAGGACTGGCCACATAAATTGTGGTTCATCCTTGCCAGGGAAACTATGTGGGTAAAGACAGGGGACATTCTTTAGGGGCTGACATGCAGGATGTATTATAAATTGAAAAAGTGGGTGCAGGCCAGTATGAAGTGTGGGTACATGTGCTGGCACGGATGTAAGATACCTGGGAGGACACACCAGAAGCTGATGTTAGCTGCCTCTGGGAGGGTTGGCTTCCGTCTCTGTGTCCCGCCCAGGGGCATACTGGACAATAAAAAGGTCACTTTGTTTAAAGATAAATGTTTAAAATGCAGGAAAAAAGCCACAGCGTAAGCACAATGATTACAGCAACTGATCTGGCTACAGGACAAGAGCAATAGGGAGGGGTGGGGACTGTGGTGCCTGGAGCCGGACACCCCTTCACAGGGCCGAAGCTGCAGCACAGCATCACGTGCTCACACTCCCAGAGCCTCTGGGTTGATCACCCAGATACACCAGAAATCCAGGTTTTTATGCAAATGTGGTCTACAGCCATGCCACCCTGAACGCGCACTATCTTGCCTATGCAGATCTGTTTTTATGTAATTCTCCCTGTTTTTTTAAACTCTACTGGGTTCTTCAAAGTTTTTAAAAACCTTTTGGTGTCTAATAACTATCAAAAGGTTTGGGATCCTACTGCTACGTGGTCAAGGTCACCTTCGGAGGTCACCATGCTGGGCTTGCTGAAATGGCACACAGAAAAGCAACGGCAGAAGAGAAGGGCACACCCAAGGTCATAGTGAGTGAGGCCCAGGCTGGCGCCCCTCTTGGGACTATTTTTGTTTCCATGCAATCCTTCTTTGTGCCAATGCAGGAAGATGAGGATGGGTAAGCCCTGGGGACAGAGAAGGCTGCAGGGAAGGTCAGCCCTGAATTAAGAGTGATGTGTCCCGGGGGGGGGGGGGAGTTGGCACCATAGAGGAAGAGGAGTACAAAAGGCAGCAGAGCGTGGGCAAAGGCCTGGCAAGGGTTCTGGGGAAGGAACACAAGACTTAAGACAGGACCATAGAAAGGGACCAAGAGATAAAGGGAACAGGTAAGAGGATGAATGAAAGGAGTCAAATGGCTTGCGGACATGTACCGACACCCCACAATAAATGAACCATTGCGTACTGCAGACCTGTGCTAACAAAAACTCGAAGACAGAATCACAGGGTAGACGGCACTGCTAGGCAGGGGAACTGCCCTCATGGGCCTGCGGAGAGAAAGCAGCCCCTACAGGTCAGGCCGAGAGCCCGCAAAGGAAGAGGAGGGTCAGGAGGCTGGGAGGGTCCTACTCACACTTGCGCAGCTCCAGGCTCTTGCTCGGGCAGGCCAGGTGCTGGCCCGGTGGGTTCTGGGTCCTCTGCAGACAGGCCAGCATGGCTAAGCGGGGGGCGCCCAGCGGGGCACGCGCTGCAGCAGGGTCCCTGTGAGGAGGGAGATAGGTGTTGGTCACTCTGGGTTGCTCCACGTTCACCTCCCACTGCCCTTTCCAGGAACCCACCGAACACTGGAGACTTTCAAAGCAGCCACCACTTCTCCCCGACCCGACAGATGGGTTCACTGAGGCATCTGGGGCCTAAGTGGTGAATTTCTACCATGACAGGGCTAGAGTGGAAGAGTCCAAAGAGCTTCTGGCCTGCTGGTGTGTGGGTCACCACCTCTAGCATGCCGGCCTCATACGCCTGAGTCAGGTCAGGCCTGAGTCAGGCCATCCTTCCTGTTGGAGGCAGAGCCCAGCGCTCCTGTAACACTTGGACCAGTCTCCACCGGCTGCCAAGGATGCCTGACCCCGATCTCTGACAGGATTCAGCCCCACCCTACCAGGCAGAGCTCAGTCCCCCTTAGGTGGCAGCTGCCATGTGGCTGCCATGCTACACCCACTCCCAGAGCCACATCCCAGCGCTGGCCTGTCCTAGCCAGGGCTTCCCTGCCACATCTTTCTTCCCTTTCCCTAGGGAGAAGGTGGGGCCGCGTGGGAGCTCAGCCCCCGGGCACCTCATCTGCATCTGCTCACCCTGCTTCTGGTCCTGGTCCCAAGTGGGTCACCTCCACCCTCGTGAGAGTTTAAAAGGAGAAGGAAAAGGGAGAGGGAGTGTGTGTTTAAAGGGAAGAAAGGGAAGTTATTTAATACTAAACAGGTGTCTGGAGCCCTAAATTCTGCTGCTTTCTTCTAATAATGAAGTATTCATGAGGAAAAGCCTTTTTTCACTACTTTCTTAAGATACTAATTTCACAACAAGCTCCTTGTTACGGCGCAATTATTCCAATCTTGTATTTCCCCGAGACGATGGCAGCCTCCTGTCTGTCCTGGCCTCTTGGTAAATGAAAGACAATCATGTAACCACCTTTCATTATGCTCTATTTTACTTTCAGCAAAGGTACCCTGAAAGAAATGATTTCCTCTGAAAGGGACTTTTATTCAGTTTCAAAACCAATTTTCTCCTATTACTGTCTCAAAAAAAAGAGAGAGACAGAGACAGAGAGAAAGTGGGGGATGGATGTGGGGGAGGAAGGTGCTTCTCCTCCCCTCCCCCCAATCACCAGCCTTAACATAGCGAAGCAATAAAAAGCTGCAGTATCCACTTCCTGGCTTTGATTTCTGGTAATTTTAAAATATGCCATTACAATCAGGCAGAAATTATACAGTTTGAAAAGGGAGTGAAGTGGGGCTTACTGCAGGGATGAAAGTCCTTGACTGCAGAACACAGCACAGCTCCTGAGGGACCTAGGACGTGAGCAAGTGGCAGGAGCAGGCCGGGCTCGGGGCCCCCTGCCACATCCCTAGTCACCAGCCTTGAGGACACACCCTGGCATGTAGGCATGCTCTGGCCACCCAGACATGACAAGCTGGGTACATATGCATGCTTCCCTGGAACACATACTTGTCCTGTTCCCCTTGGGACAAGCTAATCACGCACGCACACACACACACACGTGCATACACGCACACATACACACATGGCGTGCATGGGCAGGCTGTCCCCTAAAGCACACCTGGAAGGTGACCGCTCCAGGGAAGTTTAAGGTCAGAGGGGAGGGCTGGAGAAAGCCAGCCATCACAGATGGGACAGTCAGACCAGAAGACAAGCCATGTCCAGACTTCCGGCAGACAGACACCCCAGAGCCTGGCCCTCCCTCACCACCAGCAGGGAGGCCGGGGACCACTCCCACTCCCAGGGCTCGCTGTGTGACCCAGGAGGGCGCTGGCCCTGGCGCTCTCGGCCTGTGAGTGAGTCACTCCCTGACCCTATCATGCCCCGGGTCATTTTCTCTCTGGATCCTTGTCATGTCCAGCACTCCCTCCGCCTTTCCCCAGGTACCAGGGGCAAACAGCCCAGCCCTCACCAGACCCACAACTCCATGAGTCACCAGTCCCCGCAGCTTGTGCGGAGAGGGTAGGTGGGCTATGAGGGGCGAGGGGGCTGCCTGCTGTGCAGCCCTTCGGGCCCCACAGGCCCCCCTCAACAGGGACTCTTGGGGAGGGTCGTCATTGGAGCACAGGGCTCTAGAGACGATTTCAGGAGGCGACAGAAGCTCAGGCTCAGCTTTCCTAGGGCAGCTGCTATACCACTGCCTTCTTGCCTCTGGAAGACCAGCAGGGAAGGCCCTGCCGGACAGACTGCCACACAAGGACATTTAGGTCCCGCTGCTGGGGCTGGCGTGAAGTCTGGCGTGGGGAGTGACCACCACCGCAGTTACCAGATCAGCCCCTCATCTACCAACAAGACAAAGCAAGGTGCTCCTGGCCTTCGTACTCGCTGGCCAAAGAAGGCGGCCTGGCCATCTCATCTCTCGTGGTTCCCTCTGGACAGGTCCTCATGCCTCCAGACCTTGGCTGCCCCATCTCTGCCTATAGCAGTGTCACCTCATCCCTATTTGTTTTAGGTTGGTCTCTGTCATTCCAGCTCAGCTCCCTTCCCCTGAGTGTCCCCCCATCTCAGCCCTGATTACACTCAGTTGCCTGAGAGTTTCTGAGGGGCAAAGACCACGTGGTATTTGTCTCTCTCTCCAGGGCCTGGTGAAGAATGATCATTTAATAAATAGGTGTCGAAAGAATGGCTGCCATCAATGAACTGGCTGTCAGAGAAAGTGACTGAGGCCCAGAGAAGCCAAGCACTCTGCCAAGGTCACACAGCAAGCCTAGGACAGGACAGGGGGCTGTGACCCCACCCACCTCCTTGCTTGCTGGCACCATCTCATCTGCAGGAAGCCAGCCCCCCTGAACCCCCACAGGCTGGTTACTCCCTCTGCCGGGCCAGGGACCATCCAGAGAGCACTGCTCATTCTGCAACCCTATCTGCAAAATCTGACTGTTTATAAGCTCAAGGTCTTTTGTGACTTTAATAATAAAAAGGGGGAGAGGGAGGGAAAAAATGTCGCAAGCGTTAGTGATTAGAATGCTTTGGCACCATCCCTGACATGGGGGCTGATAAGACGTCTTATCTCCGAGACACCCGAGGAAAAGGTCCCCTCCACCAGATAACGCCCCCAGCTGTCGATATGCCCTTTCATTGCTGAGGATTTAGATAAAGGAAACGTGGGGCGGACTTTGCAAGTCCGAGGAGGAATCAAGTCTGCAGCTTGCCCTGGCAGAACAACGAACGGGAGAAGGATGTCTAAGGGCTGTCTTTATTTTTATTAAAAGAGCAGAGAATGGGGGCCTTTGGCCCTGCCTGCTTTTTGTCATCTCTCCCTGTCTGGCGGCTGCAGAGGTGGGTGGGAGGGGATGACTTGGAAATAGCAGTGTGGACCTTGGTACCATAATAGCTGCCAGCCTCCACTGACTGCCCCTCCCCTGCCAGGTCCCGTGGGACCCCCTCCCTTCCGCCTCACTGACCCTCTGTAGTAGCTTCTGTGTTTAGCCCTGTCTCCCAGATTACGAACTGTCAGAGGGGAAGCAACTGGCGCAAATTCACACAGCTTTTCGGTGGCGGAGCCCAAGGGTGTCAACAGATTCTGAATCTCGGACCCCGGTATGGCAGCTCTGCAGTGCTGTGGCATCAGCTCTCAACCTGGCAGTGGGGTAGGGAGGAACAGCAGCCCACCCCACCTCTCCCAGGGACCCCGCCAACTCTGATTGTACCCAGAGAGCTGGGGCCATGGAGGGATGATACAGGCCGGCGAAGGCCGCAGGAGGGCAGAAGCCCCCAGGAGACCCCCATTCGTGCCATAAGCATTCAGTGCACACAGCTCGAGGCCTGTGCTGGGTGAGCGATACTGAGACTGCATCCCAGGGCTCGCTCACTTGGGTAGCAAATACCAGCCCAGCATCGTCTGGGGTGCTGCTGTGGGGTGTGCTGGGAGTAGGGAAATCAGAGGCGCCAGGGCAGCAGCTAGCTAGAACAGCTTTCCCAAGCTAGACCCAGCCCTGGCTGTAGCCAGATTTTGCTGGCCTTGCCCCGCGCTCCAGCCCCTGCCCACAGCAGTGGGTGGTGGGTCTTGCCCTCAGCATAGGGGCCCCCTCACTAGGCTGGGCTGGGCCTGGAGCAAGGCAGAATGTGACGGCCACGGACTGGCCCTTCAGCCCTATCCTGGCTTCTGGGTTTCTGTGGCTCCCCCTGAGGCTGAAGACCAGCTGTGGGCAGGAGAGGAAGGTCATGCCAGGCCCTTCCCAGAGCCAACAGGACTGGAGTCTTGCTGGCCCCAAGACTCAGGGTGGCACTGGCCAGCCAGGGACGGGGCACTAGGGGTCCACTGAGGGGTCTTGAAGTCACGACACCTGAGTCTCCATTTTCCCAATTGAAGATTAAAAGGGCGGAGCCAGCTGACTACAAGGAGGCCACGAGAGGATAGTACGAGTCAGCTTTCAGACACAAGCTGTGCCCAAGGCACAGGTACTCAGACTGTTGGTACAAAAAGGAGTTGGGGTGTTGTCCCCATCTTGGAGGGGCTGGCGTTGAGATGGGAAGTTGGAATACCCCAGTGGTTTGTGCAAAGAGCACACTGGACAGCAAGGGTGTCAAGTCCCCTCAGAGGAATTAGAGGAAGAGGCAATGTCTGTCTCTCCTCCTGGCCTCCCCCTTCCCATTCTCGCCCCATCCCTACAGCTGTCACTCAAGTCCCCTTCTCTTCACACTGTCCTGGTCACATAGCTGCCCCAAACCCAGGAAGAGGCTGGAGTGATGGTGGGAGGCCCAAGATCGAAGAGGAGCATAAGCACCAGATCTGGGTACAGAGGCCAGAGCCTGGCTGTGTGGTCCTGGGAGGGTCACGGCTCTGGTCATTCTCCAGAACCACAAACTGAACCGGCCAAAGCTGCAGGAAGTGGAGGAGGGAAGGACCAGAAGCCACTTGCCCTTGACCACATGGAAGGGTGAGGGACCCTTACTCTGGAGAGACTGGGAATCTGGAGATAGGCCCCCTCTCTTTGGGGCTCCCGGGACAGGAGGATCCATTCTGTGGTGCTTCCTCCTTCTGCCTTCTTGTCCTCTGTCTCCTTTCTCCTTTCCTGCCATCTTGCTCTCCTTTGCCCAACCCTTCTTAGTCCCCCCATCACAGCCTGGGTAAGGCAGCCCCAGCAGAACCCCTCCTGCTGCTCCCTCCCCCAGCCCTGTTCCAGAGCCGGAGGCTTTCCAGGGGACCCTGTTAATAATTAAATGTTAATCTAAAAAGCAATTTGAGCTGCAGCTAGGAAGATCTGGTTAGAGATTACATTAGCATGGAGGAGGCCAGGGTAATTTTCTTTAACCCCTCTCCTGATCTCTCCAGCCAGGGAATCTTCAAGTCACACGGTACTGCTGATTAAACCAGCACCAGCTTGGCTGTGGATAAGGGGCTTGTGAAAAGTGATTATTTCCCACTGCCATTTGGGCCGCAGCACCAGAAGGGGATTTTTCACTCTCTTTTGCGGTTGAGGGTGGGGGAGCACCACCCCCTGCACCAGAAGGCCTCATCTCTCACCAGGATTACTGTAGCATCTACTCCCACCCCCATGCCTGGCCAGAGGTCCCTCTAAGATGTCACTCTGTCACTGAGCATCCTGAAGACAAGAGATGCCACCCCTGTGCGTGGCCGAACATTCCTCTGTTAGTTCCCCTGCGCTGTGAATGGATCTGGTGCTGAGCTGGCCACTGGAGCCGGAGATGTTGTTAGCCCTGGGCCAAAGGGGGGATGAAAAAGTCAAAGTGATAATCACAAATCCTGAGTGGCAATCAGAGTCCTCTGGTGGGCTTCCCACAACCCTGACCTCTCTCCCACCTACACACTTGCGATCCTTTCTGCTCATACCCTAAAAGCAACATTACCTGTACCTTCAACAGAGTACCAGGTTCCAACAGAGACACCAAAAATGTAAAGTTATAGTCAAAAATTCTGGATGACCTTTAAGAGGCACACGAGTACATAATAAACACATGTGAAATAGTCCAGTGAACAGATTCCGGAGCTGGCTCTGCCCAGCCTCCCTCCCTCCGGGGGTTCACAGAGCTTTGCCTTGTACCTGTGTATAGAAGGCACCCAGGAAAACATCACCCAAAAGAAGGGTGGGAAGAGGTGGAGCTCAGGAAGAGTCCTACTGGGACACAGGACTGGAGTCTGGGGTGGGTGCAGTCCCTGTGCCCTTCAGCACCATGGCCAGCTCCCAGCGCCTGCACAAGAGAGGGGTGGGGCCAGTTGGAGAGCCTGGGGCTGTCAGCCACCAGGGGAACTAGCCCTGAAGTTATCTGTCTTCTTCAACACTCCAACCTTTGGGGACCACACGCCAAATACCCACTGTGTGTCCTGGGCTACGTACATGGTAGAAAATCACAGACTGGGGTGTGGGGGAGGCATCAGGGGTGTAACAAGGCAGAAGACAAAGGGAAGCCAGGCTGGGACCAGCCTACCTAGGCTGAGGATGACATCCAGGGCCAGTGATGGCGAACCTTATAGAGCTTTCAACAATAGCATACAGTGAGCTGCCACACTTGTGCCACAAGTTTATCACCTCTACTCCAAATTTTTTTCCTAGAGACTGACACCATCCCATTTGGACTTCGGAGGTAGATACCTGATGTGTATCCCTCAACTAATTCCCAGCTCTAACCCTCAATTCAGGCTTTGCACAAATCCCTCCATCTCTTTAAGCCTCAGCTTCTTCACCTGAAAAAGGGGTTAGTTCCTTACCACATATGTGCCAGGGTCACGTGGGAGCTGCCTAAGTGGGAGCCACTACTATCATTTAGGATCACATTCCACAAGTGAGCAGGAAGTGACCGAGTGAAGGTGCTGCAGAGGGGTCCCAGGTTGAGACAGTACAGGCAAGTGTGGAGCTTGGAAACGGGTGTGGAGGTGAGAGAGCTCAGGCTGCAGAGGTGAGCAACAGAAGCCGGCCGGCCCCAGCATCCAGGCATGGAGACCTGCCTTGCTTGAGCAAGCTCTGCTTCAGGGCATGGACAGAGGGCCTGAAGAAGGCTTATAAGCCCCCCTTCCAGGATGATGGGATGGTCAGACTGGCAACAATCCTGAGCCAGGGCCCGAAAAAACCATTCCCAGGGATGAGGTGGGTGGGGCTCACCCTCCTCTAATGAGCCTTTGGGAGGTCCTGGCAGGGCAGGACAGAATCTCAAACCCTGCTTTGCTCTCAATTCCCAAAGTCTCCTTCCTAGACAGTCAGATTCTGAGGGGTGGGGGGGGAGGGGCCACGCCTCACCTGGCTCTAGCCTTGGTCATCAAGTCTCTGCCCATCATCTGCCAGCAGTGGCGAGAGAAAGCTGGGAAATGACACCAATATCAGTACCATGATGTGGGCACTAAGGAGACTGGCAAAAAAAAGCCCCACACCCAGTATTTCTACAGGCAGCACAATGGTGGTGTCACCATGTGCCACCAGGCTGAAGGGGTCGCCTGGAGGAGGAATACTGTGCAGAGGCAAAGGTAAGAAGGGTGGAGTACGCGGGCCTCAGAGGCCCTGCCACCCTCCCACCCGGGTCCCCACACCCACAGTTCAGGGTTAAACCAGGCAACAGGGAAGAACATCTAATAGTAAGAGCAATAATGGAGCCAGTTTTTATTTTTAGTGGTCCCCACAGGCTCTGTGCTTTACAGACATCACTTCATTTAACCTACCCCACATCAGGAGAATGACAGTCGCTGTCACACTCTAGGGGAAGAAGGGCTGAGGGCCTGTCCAGGGCTGTGGGCAGGGACAGAAAAGCCCCAAGGTCCCGTTGGTCCTGAGGGTTCACTGAGAGGAGGAGGAGGCTGGACCCAGGCAGAGTGGCCTCGCAGTGTCCGGAAGAAGAGGAGCTGTGGTGGGGGAAGGGAAGGAGGCAGAGGGAGAGGCAGGCCGCTCTCACAGCCTGAAGCAGAGAGCAACAGATGTTTCTGGGTCTGGGGCAGAGATGAGAGGGGCCTGTGGGGCAGGGCCTGGAAACAGGACACTCTGGCTCAATGGCCTAGAAGCTTCAAATGACTGAGAAGCTTCGAATCAAGGGCCTCCTAGGGAGCTGGCTCCGGCCTAGCCACACACCTGCAACTGACCCGGCTCTGCCAGGACCCCGTGAGCTCCTGGCCTCAGGCCTTCTCCAGGCACGTGGCCGCCGTGTGGAATCACTTTCCTTCCCACTCAGAACAGCCCTGTTGGCTTCCATGGCATTTCTAACAGTACACTTGGAGGCCACGCAGACACCCTCTCCCCTCCCCGTGTCTGCACTATCCCTGTCCCCTTGCCGACACTGCTCAGTCATACTGTGTTTCTTTCTGATCCTCTGACTGGACAACTTCAGCCCTGTCCCAGGGCCTTTCGTTCATGGTTCTGACTTAACCTCCGGTTCACACCGGCACTGTCCAACAGAAGTGTGTAGTAATACAAGCCCTGTGTGGATGAGCAAGTTTTCTAGTAGCCACAGAGGAAACTAAATTTAATAATACATCTTATTTAGTCCAATAGATCCCAAATAGTTATTATCTCAGGATCTAATTCATACTCGAGAAATCCCAGTGAGGTATTTTCCATTGCTTTTGTACTGTATCTTTGGAATCTGGGTGGATTATACACGCTCAACTCCCTGTGGGGCTCAGAACCACCTGTGGAGTGTGCATGGCTAGTGTTCCCCGAACCTGCACCAGGCCACCAGCTCCCTCCCAGAGGCCCTCCTGGGTCAAGGTCAAGCTGGCACACTTTCTGCCCCGCATTTCCCCCTCACCTGGCCTTCCTCCTCTATCATCAGCTTCCTGGAGTGACCTGCGTGGGGAATGGCTGAGTGCCCCCTAGCAGGCATACCCTGTCTGCATGCAGGGCACAGCGGGTACCGCAGCGGGTGAGGGCGGGGTGTGAGAAGGACTGGAGGTAGCAGGCCCGGTCCTTGTCTGCCCCATTTCAAACTCTACCCTGGGTGATGAGACAGTGAGGGTGAGTGTGTGTGCACACATGAATGTGTGTGCACACATGGGAGGCTGCACACACACCTCCCTCGCTCCTCCCCGCTTCTGAAAAGTGGCCTGGCCCGGAAGATGGGCCTCCTTTCAAAATCAGCCCTGTGCAGAAAAACGGCTGTGACAGCACAAAGCCGAGATTGAATCAGCGACAGGCCGATTGCCTGGTGACGGTTACAAATGATCTGATGTGGAAAAGACAGGATCAGATGTGTGCGGAACAACGGCTGCTCCGCACCCCCACACGCCAGACAGCAGGCTGCTGGGTGGGCAGGCAGGCGGCTCCTGGGAGCCCAGACCAGGACACAGTGACTGCAGTGAGTCACACACAGCCGGCATGCCCAGCACCTGGGCAGAACGTTCCCCATGGAAACTGAGTACTGGGTACCTTCTAGTTTCTTCACCAGTTGTATCATCTCCAAATACAAGACAAACATTACTTTTCTAATGCCGGCAGAAAAAGAAACTTCTCCCTCATTCTCACCCCTGCCCAGTCCCTGGCTTCTCTTCCCTGAACCACAGAAGGCTGGAAGGAGGGGCCACTTGCCGTGTACAGCTCTCCCCACCCCATCCTAACCCAGGGCCCTCAGGCACCCCATACTGAATGTCACAATGGGACCCTTACCAAAGCCTTGTACAGACAGCCTGGATCCAGAGGGGCTGTGCAGCTAGCCCAAGGAGTGCAGCTGTCAGGAGGCCGAGCCTCAGGCCGAGGACATAGCAAATGCTCAATAAATCCCGGATGAACAGAGGGATGCTGGGGCCCTTATTCCCCACTGCTCCTTGCTAACCCAGAGCTCACAGTCCTCTCTGGCCATCAGAGATGGCCGCCCTTGGAATCTCTCCTGCTTTTTTGTTTTGCTTTGTGCATTTTGGGCTAAGCTTGAACTGAAGGCAATCCTCCTGCCTCAGCTTCCCAAGTGGTAGGATCACAGACAGCATCGCCATGCCCAGTGTGTCTCCTGCCTTCTTTTATTACATACCTAGAATGCCTGGCCCCAGAGAAGTGAGTGAGCACCCAGCAGTGCAGGCAGGTGGGCAGTGGCAGGGACTGGGCCGGAGTCTCCTCCCAGACTGACTGTTGGGGACACGGGCCAGGAGGCAGTGCATGCCCAGCCCAGCCTGGCTGTGGAGGCTGAGGGGCTGCAGAGCTCCTGGAAGAGGACTGCCTCTCCCAGGACAGGGCAGGGGCATTAGGCCTACACCATGGGCTAGCTATGCTCATGCATGTTGCCTATTCTGGACCTGGTCGAAAAGGACTGGGTCTAGACAGGACACTACAGCCTACAACATGGCCCTGATGAGGGAGGGCTGGGATCCTGAGTGGGCACTGTCCAGTGAGGGTCCTGGGTCACCTCTGGCCCCGGCCCTGGCCCTGAAAGTGGGCAGCAAAGGGGCCATGACCACCACCACTGCAGAGATGTACAGGTCTCACTCACAAGTGGTGCTACCTTTTCAGTCCCCAGAGTTGATCTCTAGAAAGAACAAACCCAGAGCCGAGCTCAGTCCCTAGCTCTGCCACTCACTAGCAGGCAGTGTCGGGCATGTCACTGAGCTCCTTGGGACTCAGGTTGCTCTACCTGAAGCATGGAACTAGAAACCACATCTTCCTGAAGACGGAACTGGATGGGCAGCATATCAAGTGTGGCATGGCTGGAGATGGCAATGGCTAAGACGACAGTGAGGGGCCAGAGAGGGGAGGAGGCCAGGGACACCTGAGCTGCAGCACCTCAGTCCCAACTCACTCTGGCATTTTATCCTTTAGTTGCTAGGCACAAACACCATATATGCCAGGTGCCACTGGGCACCTCCACCAGAGCTTGCTGGGGCACCTGCAGTGTGCCAGGTTGTGGGGACACAGAGGAGAATCAGACATACAAGGTGACAAGGCATAAACTCCCTGAGCCCGACCGGGCCACAGAGAGCATCGCTGAGCCCCCTCTGAGTACCAAAGGTCACAGCAGTGCAGGCCCAGGACCCTAAGCATCCGGGGTAAGACAGCAGGGGAGGTACTTCCCAGTTTCCAACCCACTGCATCTGCTTGCATCACTGGAGGAGGGATCATTATTATCCCAGTGTTTCAGAAGGGGAAACAAAGGCAAGAGAGAGAGGCAACCACCACCCAGGGCCATCTGGTATAGCAGGGATCTGAACGCACACTTGCCAGCTCCAGGATCACAGCCAGGAGAGCCGCCTGCAGGGCACAGGTGCGCTCTCCTACGTCCTGAAAGGGAGGTGCAGATATAGGCTGGGGAGAGCCCAAGAGGCCGAGAGGCCGTGAAGGGCAGGCTGAAGTCTTGGCGCACCACCCACAGGCATGAGGGAACCACAAAAGTCTGGCTACTGCACAGGCTTTGGCCCTAGCCAGCTCTTCCATTCATCGGCTGCGCAGCCTTGGGCAGGTTCACTCAGCTCTCTGTGTTTAGGTTCCCTATTTGTAGTTCATTATACTTGGGTCAGTGAGGAGGAATTCTAGCACAGAACGAATATAGGTTTAAGTTGAAAAGAAAGAAAAGGGCTAAGAGTACAGTTCAATCGTAGAGTACTTGCCTAGCATGCAGAAAGCCCTGGGTTTCATCCCCAGCACAGAAAGGAGGGAGGAAAGGAGGGAAGGAAGGAAAGAAAAAAAAGGGAAAAGGAAAAGAGGAGAGAAGCAGAGGAGAAGAAACTAAAAGTGGTTGGGGGCTTCCGAGAGCACCATCAGGTTTCTGGCACTCTGGTCACTGGGCCCGCCCTGTGCCTCAGACCAAGTAAGTGCCAGGCCCGAGTAAGGGTGGCAGCAACATCTCCCGGCCCTGCTGGGGCACGCGCCAGCATGCACGTCTGTGCGCGTGCGTCTGTGTGTGTTGCTGCAGCGGCTTCTATGCAAACATGTTAATTTGTTTTCATTTTGTGTTTTTTTTCCCTTGCAGGATAATTGGGTGAGTTTGAAGTCTTGGCGAGGCTGCTGATTATAGCTATTTGGGTGGCGCCCTCGCAGGGCTGGGGCCCTGCCTCCTGCCTCTGGCAGCAAAGGCGTGGCTGGAGGCATTTGGAGGGGCCCTGGGAGAGGCCAGTGGGTCTCTTGCTGGCTCTTGCCGGCTGGGGTGGGGATGGTGAGACATCTGGGGACCCCCCAAAATGCCCTGTCAGCCAGGCGACATATCACTGGGGTCTGCAAATCCTGCCCACAGACATCTTTTCTTTGAGTTGTTAGCTGCATTTAAAAAACTGTAAAGTGGCTGCCAAGGTTAAAAAGAACTCAATAAAACTAAAATTCTACCTAAAATTCTCATTGCCTGATCACTCAAAAAAAACAAACCTGCCTGGTGGCTCTAGAACCATTTAGACCACGCTGCCCCGAGGCCAAGGGGGCAGCTGCTCAGTTCCCGTGTTACCTGCCTGGCCCCCGGAGTACCCAAGCTTCCTGCCCCAAGAAGGCTTGGGCTCTGGGGTCAGGCAGTCTGAGGTGCAGCTGTGGCACGTCAGCCAGTCTCTGGCTTCCAGAGGTTTTTCTCCATAACCCTGGGGCCTTGACTGGGACTCAAGAATCAGAGCTCCCACTCTGATTGGCAGGTGAGTGGCAGCTCCTGCTTTGCAGCGCTCCGCCTGAACTCATCCTCGGACAGGTAGCCTCGTTTGACCTGTGTCTGTTCCTCTTGCTAAGAGGGGCCAGGGCTCTGAAGCTGGTTCCACACCTCGGTTCAGATTTCACGGAAGACCCCTGTGCACAAACTGTTCAAAGACCTCTGGGTCTTCATCCGTGTCATGCAACTACTGGCACTCACCAGCAGGTTCAGTGCAGTGCCTGGCCGAGCGCTGGCACACAGTATGCCCATGACAAACCGGGTGAGTGGCTACCAAGGCTGCTTTAGCAGCCAGAGCCCCAGATATAGAAGGAAGACATACAACAGCAGGCGGCAGCTGTGGGGAGAAGATGAGAGGCTCCCTGGCTGGTCCTCTGGGGGTGGTGGGTAAACTTCTTCAGAGGGCTCAGGCCTCCCCGGTCACATGGGGTGGCAGCTGGCAGCACCTCCTCCCCCACCAAGAGCCACACAAAGGGGCCTCTATTCCTACTCGGAGCATTTGTCCCCAGCCGGCCTGGCTGCACCACCCTCTCCCTACTCTGTTGGCTGCTTGGCCTGACCCAGCCTCAGCCTTCACAAAAGCCGATGTGTCCTTGCTGAGCCAGCCTGGCCTCAGAAGCCCCTGTCCCCCAAGAGCTAGAAAGCTCTGCAGAGTCCCGGGGAAGTATATGGTTCAGCTTCGTGCCCAGGTCCCAAAGGAGGAGGGTCAGGAAGGCACGGAGACCTGAGTGATAATGACCCAGGGGTGAACCCGCCTCTCAGCTGTGTGATCGTGAGTTGGCTTGGACCTCCCTCCCTGCATCTCTACAGAGGGGACCATGACAGTAACAGGCTCACCTGTGGGCTGCCATCCTGGGGCCTGGTGTGCAGTTTGGGGAGGGACGGTGAGCAGGAGCCTCCCAGGGCCTGACAAACCATGTTCTCAGCCTCTTCTTCCCTGGTTCTGCTCAGAACTCAGTGGGCCCAGTCCCTGGACCACCCCATGGCCTTCTGTATCTGGCCAGAGCTGTGTCTGCTGGAGCTAATCCTGAGGCCAGGCAGTGGGTGGCAGCAGATATTATTTATTAAACACCTACTGCGTGCCAGGACTTGTAGCTGCAGCATCTCCTTCCAGCCCCAGGGCCACCCTGGCAGGTGGTGCCAGGATAGCACAATGGTGCTGAGCTCCCGGGTCCAGATCCTGCCTGTAGACCCTGGGCCTCACACTCCCCATAGATACAAGGGGGAGCTCACCCTCCAACTCCAAATAGTGGACTGAAGCCCTCTTGGTTGGTGGCACAGATCCTGGCATGCAAGAGGTGACAATAAACCCTAGGAACCATTCCAAGAGATGGACTTGGGATATACAGCCAAGCTTGGTGGACTCTTGGTCCCTTTCTTCTATTTCAAAAACTTAAAATTTCTAGCAGTTTTTCCTTGTGTCCCAGATGTCCTCTGTGCTGGGCCATGTGGCCTACAGAGGGTGGGGCAGGAGGCCCTGGCTCTCTCAGCTGACCCACCTGCCGGCTGACCTCCAGGAGCCGTGGCCCTGCCACGCAGTCCCCCTTTCTCCCTCCCACCCGCTCAGGGCAGCCAAGTGAACAGCAGAATACCAAGTAATTAAGCCAGTGCGCACCATCCGGGCGCCCGGGCACACTGTGGAGTTTCCCTTTTATGTTTATAGCAATTGTATGAAAATGTGCAACATGGAGCGGCACCAGCTGACAAATGAGACGAAACAGACAGGATTCCGGGCCGGCTTTTTTCCGGGCCTGATTGGCATTAATTGTGAGCGTTTACAAAGCACAACTCGGCGGCTGACATTTGCTTCAAGCAAACGTTTCCTCCTAATAGTTTTAATGATTACAACGGGAGCTGGTGATCACCACCGGGCAGGGAACAGGCTGCCTGATGCCCGGCTTGTGCTCACCCAGGTCTTGGGGAATGCAACTGGCCCCACTTTCCCTGCTACCTGCTGTGCCAAGTGCCAGGCTCTGGGGCACTGGAAGCTGCTCAAGACCCAGCTGCAGGCACTTTCCGAGCTGAGAGGGAAATGCACAAGCATAGACTTGGGGACAGGGAGGGCACTGAGAAGCAGGATGTACTGGCCTGGCCTTGAGGCTGGAGGGCCTCAGTTTCCCAACCTGCATAAGGCAGGCAGAAGGACTCACAGTGCTGGCTGCTGTATTCTTACTGTGTGACCCTGGCCAAGTCCTTTCTTAGTTCTGGCCCTGACCCTTCTCTTCTGTGACAAGGGGGGCAGGGCACGACCTGATGGACTTGCTCTAATCAGGCTTCCAGCCCTAACTCTGGCTTTTTTTCAGCTGCATGAGAGTCCCTTACTCTCTCTGAGCCTCAGTTTTCCCTACCTGTAGAGTGGAGTCCATAAACTTCCAGGGTACAGGGTGGTTTCGGGACACTGAGAAGGCGATTAAAAACCCAACTGCTCACCAAGAGTCTGCACCGCACCTTCCCCAAGGTCCTGCAACTCCCTCCCTCCCTCCTGGGTTCACTGATAACCTTCCGCAGATACTGTGTCCCCCTCGGGAACTGAAGGCAGCAGGGGCACTGCTGGGACCCCCTTCTGCAACACACAGCCCCACATCAGAAAGATGACAGACGGACGCTGCACATGTGTTCAGTAATCTTTCAAGCTCCCCCCAATTTAGAGGAAGAAACTGGGGTTCAGAGGCAAGACTCTGAGCTCACCCAGCTAGGATGTGGCGCATGGCCTGAGAGGTGGGTCCATGCAGAACCCTGAGACCGGCCCTCTTGGGCTGGGGGGAGCCTCATCAAAGGCTCAGACGAGGGAGGACCACTAGTCTCCAGGGGGTGGCCTGTCTTTAGAGAGACGCCTCTAGAGCCAAGCTGGCACCAGGGCAGAGGCACCTTAGAGAAGAGAAGAGCAGCTCTCCTTCCTGGGGTTCCACTGCCTGGCTAGGCGGAAACAGGAGTGAAGTCCCCTGGGACTCAGGGTCCCAACACCACCCACTCATGCTTCCATGCCCACGGTGCAGTGCCGCTCACGGCCTACCGGTCGCCAGGTGACCAGCATCAGGCAGGTGGCCAGCAGTGCAGGGCACAACATGTGCAAAGGCCAGGAGATGTGAAAGAACTCAGTGAGCTCGGGAATGGCTGGCATCTACTGGCATTCAGGGGTGCCCCACAGAGATTTCCTAGGACGGGTCCCAGTTCTATGCTCGGCTCTCGTCAGCAGAACCTTGGCTTCTTTTTGGAGTTAGTTTGGGAGTAGGGTGGGGAGAAAAAAGGAGGAGAATTTTTTTTCCCTTTGCATATGGTGGCACAGATGGGCCCATGATCCATAAAAACTGTTTGCAATTAAACTCCCACTTTGCATGGCTGGATTTGTCAGTTGTCTGAACCACAAGCGCCACAACTGAGACAGAGATGCGGTGTGGGCCAGGGTGGGCATGGGCAGAGGCAGGAACCTGCTCTGGGCTTGAGGCCCGGGGTGGCAGGGTGTCCCGGCAGCCATGCCAGATCCTTCTCTGGGCATCCCCCAGCCTTCACCAGGAGCCAGAGAATAGCCAGGCAGCTGGGTGGGGCTTGGCTGGGACTTCCTCCCCCAGGCGGACTGGGCCAGCCCGGGTACCCTGACTGTGGGGTAATGAGGGTGGAGACAGTGGAGCTAATCACCCCGCAGGTCCTCCCAGGGCCAGGCCGGAGCAGGTGAGGTCGGAGCAGGCGGGGCCCGGGAAGCGGTCAGGGTCACACTGGGATCCAACAGGCGGACACAGAGCAGACTCAAGGACAAGGAGCCAGAACCTCTGGCCCAGTTGGCAGAGGGGATGGAAGGTAGGTGATGATGCCAGGAAGGGCTGCCAAGGCCCAGAGCTGGCTCCCTCCTCACCCCCCAGAGAATTGGCTGGCCTCCTTATGTCCCTTTGAAGGCATGCAGGGAAATCAAGGCAGGTACTAAGGCTCTCTGAAGGAGTTGAGCTTTCCCCATAGGCTTCCGCAAGGGGGCTGAGGGGTGTCCCCGTGCACCTGGGCTCCAGTCGCCAGCCCGCCACCCCAGCTGCTGCCCTGGGATGCTTGCTTGTTTGGGTTAACAAATGCATCATTTGGCTTTGGGAAATCCTGAGATCCCTAATAATTATTCCCTGACGCAAAGAAATAAGGCCCTGATACCCCCTCCCCCGCCCCCTCCACGCAGGGAAAGAAAAGTCATAAAAATAGCTTGTTATCTCACCTATTGAGGCTCGACTGGATGTTACTGCTAATTGGGTATAACATCCTTGTCTTGTTCTCTCAGAAGCTAAATCAAGAAAGCGCCACTGCTGCGAACTAATTATATCTCCGGCCTGCAGCCTGCAGCTTGTCTCTCCCTTTATTGAGTTAAAAAATGGTCACGGACCTTCATCTTTCATCCCCCAAGCACGGAGCCCACACTGCCCGCCAGGCGTGGCTGGTGAGGCGCAGACAGCCCAGCAGGAAGGTCTAGGAGAGGTCTAGGGATGGGCGATGGGGGTACCAATGGCAGCTCCTGTCCCAGGAACCCATCTGGCTTCTGCCCTGCCCTCACTGCCAGGCCTGCGGTCCAGCTTCTCCTGGACAGAGAAATACTGCTTTTCCTCCTCTTGGCAGTGGCAACTGCTCTCCACAGTGGTGTCAGGAGCCTTTCAGCTCAGCAAGCAGTCATTCAACAAACACCTCTTGGACGCTTACTGTATGCCAGACACTGGGCTAGGCTAGCACACCTGACAGGGTGTGGGAAGTGGACGCCCCAAATACCCTCACCTGGGTTGGCAGAGATGGGACCTTATCATTCCTCTGCTCCAAAAGTACCAAGGCCTCCACAGTAGGGAGGCAAAGTCCACACGCTCAAGGGTCCAGAACAAATGATATTTTGTCGGGGGGGGGGGGGGGGAGGCAGCTCTGTCTGCCTCCCGCCCCCAGGCTATGGACTGTGAGAAGTGGCTTTGAATGTCAGCTCAGCCATGCAGCAAGTGCGTGAACCTTCCCTGTTTAACTGCTGTGAGCCTTGGTTTTCTCATCTGGAAAATGGGCTGGAAAGTCTTCTCTCAAGACCCACACAGGTGGCTAGACGAACAAGGGTGTTCATGAATGATCTGGTGCTCAGGTGAGCTCGATAATCACAGAGTAAATAAGTTCCAGACTAGAGGTGGAGCTGGAAGAAGGTAACTAATTGTCTCTCATACCCTAACAGTTTTCAGAACTGCAGGACAACCCATAACCTCAGAGAAGGTCCCCAGAGTCCCATGCTGGGGTGCCCTGGTCCTCTGAAGCACATGGAGATGGCAAAGGGACCCTGGAACACAGCAAGGCTGGACAAGCAACTGGTTTCAAGCTCACAGTCACTGCTGATTGATTGGTGCCGCCTGCCCGAGCCCTGGAAAGAACCCAAAGTTAGGGGAAGAGCTCAGCAGGAGAGGAGGGCGGCACTGGATCTGGATTGGCGAAGTCTGCCAAGGGGACGGCAGTGGAAGGCAAGAAGAGTCTGCCACCCTTGACATTTT
>PVIR01011750.1:0-46788 GCA_004026965.1 Petromus typicus
CACTCTGCCACTGCTGGAATCCAAGTGCCAAATTCTAACTTGCATTTATTGGGGATTTAGGAAATATCATGTTTGTCCTTATAGAAAGTGATACCTTCATCCTTCAGAAAAGGCTAAATGACCAGGTCATTACTAGCGCTCTCAATTCACATGGCATTTTCTCTATTGTTTTATACAGTGAACAAACAAAGGTCTAGTTATTCTTAAGCATCCTCTATAAATGTTTTCTTAGATTTTAGAAAGTTGTCTAAGGGAATCAGTAAAAATATTAGAGAAATATAGATTAGTTTATGTTTCCACAGCTGAATGTTATTATAAGCTAGTCCATAAAAACATATTTATGAAATACAGTAAATTGTCATGTTGTGGAGAGTGGAATAAAGCAGCAAATGTGTAAATGCTTCGCAGGTAGATGTCTGACTCTGAACAAGAGTTCATGGGTTGTCAGAGCTGAACTGCACACATCTTAAACAGCAGTGACTACTGCATGTCCTGGAAAACTGCCACAGAATTTCAATAGCAGTTATTTGAGAAAGAAGCCAGTGCAGAAGATATGGCTAAAATTATCCACCAGGCTGCAAGTAAGTGATAAAGCAGTGTTGTCGGTATAACCTGAAACTCATTTTTCAGTATGTTTGTGCTACTTCATTAATACATTATTATAAGTGTATAACTGACAAACTGGATCCCAAAATCTATATATTGAAGTCACCCCAAACACTCCTATTTGTATCATCTCAGTCTTACATGAAAGACTTTTACTCGTGTACTTTCTACTGGGCCACTTTAATACCTACATTAAATTCCAAATTTATATTCAAATTAACAACTTCAGAGCTTTCTCAGAAAACTGATGTGTAAAACACTCATTGAGATGAATCATTTACAGTGTAGTTTAAAGGGAAAATGAATTACAGCTGTTTACAGTGATTCTTGTGTTTGCGGATCCCTAAGGACAGGACAGCAGGTTGGAGGAAGACACAGACCTTCACAGCTCTCAACTTCACTAGGAAATCCCACTCTGGTGATATTCCAGCAGGCCTTAGTTTCTATCCCAAATAAATCCGTTATTCCTGTGAATATGCGATACCAGTAAGCTAGGACTACCTATAAAAGATAAAACAGACATAATGGAAGAAAATATATTCTCTTGTAACAGTTTTTCCAAAATACCATTTTATGATGACTGCCTTTGATTTTATAAATTTGGATGAATTTATTTAAATCATCTCACTTAAGAAATACTCATCTAAAAAGTGTATGTGTACACGTTGTATAATAGTCATACTTAATAATCAATTTTGTAACATAAATAACTAAACATAAGTCACACATGATGGTGCACACCAACAATATTAGCGCTCTAGGAGGCTGATGCTGGAGGAATGTGACTTCAAAGCCTGGGCAACTTTTTGGCTTAGCAAAATTTTGTCTCAAATAAGAAATTAAAAAGGGTTGATATGAACCTTGAGTTCAATTTGTAGGACTGGTGAAAAGGACCTCATAAAAGCATACAATTAAAATATGCTGGTAATTAATATAAAAATATACATATTTGTAGGAACATTTAATTACATTTCTTTTAGATCTTTGAATTTATTTCTTCATTAAAATATATTATTTTAGGGAAAAAACAAAAGGCAAGATAAATCGTGTACAGGTACAAATCCCGAAAGATGAATGTGATTATAAAATATAGCTAATATGTACCAATAAGCTTAATGAAAACTATGTGTGTTATTTTAAAAACTGGAATAATAGTTTCTTTCTCTACTCAAAGTTATATCATGCAGAAGATTAATTAACCAGCTCTTCCTAATTTCCAATCCATTTTTAAAAGTACAAAGAAAAGAAAGGCAACAACAACAAAAAAATACAAACAAAATGGTTGTATCTGAGAGATTGTTTAAACAATAATTTTATAGAATCTGGATAAATAATGTGAGGTCGCTGAAGTAAAGGGTAAAAACAATAGGGTAAAGAGTTGGAAAGAGAAAGTGAGAATCATCCCCAGCTAAGACCTTTTATATCTGGGGGCTGTCCTCCTGGTCACCTCCCTAGACACTCGAAGCACACAGTTACTCATATGACATACTGAGATCACACTTTAGATAGCAGTAAAATATGCATCACTAAACGGCAGCATAAACACCTTTCCATGTCGACTAAGTATAGATTTGCTACTATATTATTTTACATTCTGCTAAAATGTATCATACCATTTCTATTCATGTACATTTTTCACACATATACAAAGTACATGTACTGTATAATAGTCATACTTAATAATCAATTAAGTACTCCCTAAGCCTAGAATTCTATTCCTCTCTGGGGTGCGCTCTGACACAGCAGGGAAAGCAGGGCTCTCATGTCATATGGCAGTGAAATCCTGAGTTTTGCCAGTGACAGCTTTTCTGACCTCGAGCCAAACTTCTGCCTCTAAGCCTAATGTGTAAAAGGGCAGGGAGATGAGGGCTTGTATAGAAAGTGCTGGCATATAGCAAGCATTAAATATTTTTATCTTTTCAAAATATCATTGTAAACTTACATTTTCAGCTTCATATAAGAAATTAATCTTGTGAGCATAAAAGAAACAAATGTACAACTTGACACTGTTTTACTTCCTGAGAGCTGGCTGTAAATCTAGGTCTTCTTGATATTCTGTTTACAAAATGTGAAAATAAAACAGGTAATGAGGATTACCTGTCCTTCATAATGCCATCAAGTTTCAGGAACAATTACCACACAAGAAGCTAAAACTGGGCCGGGAATTTAGCTCAGTGGTTCCAGCACCTGTCTTGTAAATTCAAGGACCTGGGTTCAGTCCTCGGTAACCACATACAATACTGGGTGTGGAGACTCACCCCAGCAGCAATCAGTACCACATACCACAGTGCCAGGCATTGGTGGCTCACACCTGTAATCCCAGCACTCAGGAGGCAGAGGCAGGAGGATTGCTGTGATGTGAGTTTCAAGCTGAGCTCAGGGCCAACCTGAACTACAAAGTGAGACCCTGTCTCAAAAAACCTAAAAAATTTTTTTAAAAAAAGAAGCTAAAACTGCTCCTTAGTTATTAAATAAATATTACTGAAGAAGTAAAAATAAAAAAGTAGCTAAGGTCTCTAAGACTATGCTTTTGGAAATTAATGAAACAAAAATAACAATTTTATTATACAATTCAAAGCTCCAAAAATTTAAAATAATTGAATACCAGAACAAATCCTCATCCTATATGTGCAGAGTATCAACATTTTCTTAAGTTGAAGATATAAGCACAAGGTTTTTGTCTGATTCTTGAATTAACCAGAGATACATAACCACTGCAAGAAATAAAATCAGCATATTCATGTCTCTGCTGAGTAAAGCAGGATACAGAGAGAGTCAAAGCAGAAATTGCTGTCACTCTAGGCAGACTGTACAACTGGTACTAGTACAAGTGGCATTTTAAAGCATACAAATATGGGGAACCTTCAAATACTTAAAAATTAAACAACATAATTATAAATTTATGATGGATCAAAAAATAACACAGGAAATCAGAAAATGATTTGAACTGATGGAAAATTTAAAAAAAAACAATGTATGAGTACTTAATGCCAATATTTGCTTTTGGGATGTGTAATAATATTCTTTTCCCAATTGCTCCCTCCAAGTATAAGTAAAAACTCTGTGTATGATATATAAATTAAGCAGATGATGATTCTTGGGAAGTGGAGAGAAAGAAGCGGACACGGCAGCTAAAGGAGTGACATGTTTATGAGTTTCCTCAGCTTCCCCTTTCTGCCTCATTCTCTCAGATTTGGAGCCAAGAGCCTGACAATCCACAAACACCAGCTCGCTGCAGTGAGCAGTGATCTGAATGTGCTCCTGGCAAAACTGAGGTGTTAAACTTCGTGACCAGAATGACAACACTAAGAGGTGGAACTTGTAAATGAGATTAAGGTCTTTACACAGCAGGCTTCCACAAGTCTCTGCCCTTCTGCTTTCTGCCACCAAAAGACAGTGCCGCTTGCCCCCAGGAGATGCATTCCATCCAGGGGTCATGTTGGTAGGCAGCAGGCTCACCAGGCAATGAGCCTGCCAGGACCTTGATCCTGGACTTCTAAGCGTCCAGAATTTTCTTTTCCTTTGGCTAGGACTTATTGTGGGCGTCATTCTTCACCTCCTCCAGAAGCTGGGCTGGACTTGAGTCTGTTATTGCTATAACTCTCAGAGCTGGAGTTTATTGTTGCTATGGACCAGGAATTTCAAATTACTATCATGGTACCTAATCTTGGGTTTTGTCTTTTTGTTGCCTTGTTAAAAGAAACTATTCCTTGTAAGTTACTTAGTATGGACCAGGGTGTATCTCAGTGGCACCAAAAAACAAAACCTCACCCAGCCCTATTCTGCTGTGATATTTTTACTCACAGCTCATTAATGCAGTAGTTGCAGTGTGCATGAGAAATTTTTTGTCTTAGGCAGGTACAGTCAACAGAGGCTTCACGGTGTGACCTCACCGGTGGCCCTGTCCTTTGTCCAGGAACACAGCTGCTTTTTAAATTTATTCTTTTTCTCCCTCTTCTCTTCTACCAGCTGCACTTACTCACCAGTCCTCAAACTACAGCTTTGATACTTTCTCCCCACAGATCATGGTGACTGTAATTAGGGGAGGCTTGGGACATGGGTTTGATGTAATGTGGACTTTCCTGCTCTCCCCTCCCTCACTGGCACAGGGAAAACATGCTCCTCATTTTGCCCCCCCTCCAGACTATGACCTGAGGGCCTTGGCATCTCACACTAGCTCATGTTGAGTCTTTAGCAGTTCATTAAAACTGTCTAGTTGAACCTCCCTGCTGGTGTACATGGCATTTGGCAGCATCCCTGCCCACTGTCGGAGTGCTCAGGTCCGATTTCTCTCTCCAGGCCCCCCTGCCTCTTGGAATTGTGTGTTGATTCTTGCTGCATGACCTCTGTTTTCTGATGAGTTCAAGAAAGCAAGTTAACTTAGTTTGTACAGTTGTTTACTTGCAGTAGAGATAAGAATGTCACTCTTTCCAGTTCTCTTCATTTCCAAACCAGAAGAACAAACAGATCCTTTTAGAGAGAAAGCGCTTCTTCTGTGACAACTCCCAGTATTATAAACATTTTCTGCCCGCTTTTCAGTCATCTTTCAACTCTGCTGCTGGGCTTGTCTCTCTGCCCTCCTCTGTCCATCCCACAGAACCTCCACAAGAGGCCCTCCCCTCCCACTTGCTTCTGTCTGGTCAAACGGGCATTTATTTCCCTAGTCACTCGGGGACCTTTATAAATTAAGAAAGGAACTTCTAATACTCTGTTCAACGTTATGAACATCTATAATCAATCAACATAAAAAGTCTTATCCTATTTATTAGAATAATTATACTTAGTGGCTTTATCTGATCAAAAAAGAATCACACCGCAAGTACTGTTTTTCTCAAGTATCACTCACCTCTGGGTAAAGATAGAATCGTTTCACTGTATTAATGACAAGGGGATATTCAGTGAGCCTGTCATTCGTAATCATCCATAGGCCTTCCAAAAACGAAGGTGCTTCAATAAGGGTCTTGAAGTAAGAATAGTAAAACCCCTTTATAAAGAATAAGAAGGAGCACATGGTCAATATAAGTAGAGTTTTTAAATGTTTTATTTCATTCTTATTGGTGCCTGTTAGTATTATAGAATGCTGGCGTTTGTTGTAGGAGATCTGAACATAAATGCATTTAACTCTCTCAATCATTTTCAGTTTCACCCAGACCTTTGTCTTTGTGCTCCCCTCTCTCTGAGGCCCTTCCCCCTCCCAGAGTCTACCTTCTAGTTTCCCATCCTCTGGTACTACATCTTTAAGTACCATTACTATGTGATAGCTTTTTTAAAAACTGAGTTCAACACAATTTCATTAGTACATCATCTATCTCTGCTGACTACAGCCACAAAGTTGTAAGCACAAACAGTACAGTGACATTCATTCTTGAGAAGATGTGGGTGTCTAATACCACTGCGTCACTGCACAACATCCAGTATCCCTTCCATTCATTAAAAAAAATATTTTATTCATCTTCCCAGATTGGGAGAGTTATTTTGCATTAAAGAAAAAATGCCAAGTTAAAATATGAAAACAAGTATTTATTTTCTATTCGGTTGGAGCTGAAGCCAAGACACATACACACCAATCAAACATCTGTCACATGTGACATTTTTCTCTTGGAGAACTGATAAAGCCAAGAGCTTTGTGCTTGCTTTGCTTTGCTTTTCCTCTTCTTGCCCCCTCTAGTGCTTGGGAGGAACTAGGGCCCTCAGGATGCTGGGCTTCCGTTTTACCACCCTCCCCTCCTCTGTCACTTGTCTTCAGCCCTGTCCCTGCCTGAGGTCCTTCAGTGCTGTCCTAGGCTCTGCCCAGGGTGGTCTGGAAGACTCTTCTAATTTTCTGTGTATCCTCCATTTTCACATCATCTTTTCCATCTTTCGCTACACACTACACTTTCTCCCCAGTGCTGGGGAGCTTCTAGCTGCTACCATGTATGTCTCTCACAGAGATACCGCCCTCCACTCTGAGAATGCTTTTAAGTCTATTGAGCTTTTCTGGGGCAATGTTTTCTCTTTTCCAAGCCCATCTTCAGAGAAATTCCGGAGTGCACAAGTGGCAGGCCAACCCTGTGAGCTGGAAGCCCACTGCTTTTTTTCTGATAGGGGAAGCAACACCGGCAGCTGATAATAGGCAGTCTCTGGGGTCCGACAGGCCACTCACTCCCTTATACTTTTGATTGGCAAAATACAAATTCATAGACATTTCTTGGAGAGCACAAGAAGGCATTACAAAAATTCAAAGATATCTAATATAAAATAACCCTGTAAACAGGGAAATAGTAAATACCTAAATATGAAGTGTACTCTAAAAATACAGTGAATGCCAAATTTTTAACAAATAATTACAATAAGATATACATTACCATGAATACTGATTGAAATAGCCACTGTCACTACAAACATACTTATTCCATCATTCTTGCCATTCCTGGAACAGTTTTGGAAATCCTCTTTGTGGCTACCGTGATGTCCTGGATCCACTCAGAACATTGCCCTGTCATGGTTGTTTTGACCTTAGAGAACAGCTGGAAATCACAAGTTGCCAGATCCAGTGAGTAAGATGAATGAGAATACACTGTGTTTTATTGTTGTTTAGTTTTTTTGAGATAGCATCTCGCTTTGTAGTTCCGGCTGGTCCTGAACTCGGCCTTGAACTTAGCAATCCTCCTGTCCCTGCCTCCCGAGTGCTGGGATACAGGCGTGAGACACCACTCTCAGCATTATGGTGTGTAGTACTGTCTGCTGGTGGGTGTGAGCCACCAAGCCGGCATTGAGGTAAGTGGTTACCAGGGATCAAACCCAGGCCCTTGTGCTTGCAAAGCAGGCACTGTCACCACTGAGTTTCATCCCTGGTCCCACACTATGTTTTTATTTGACAGAAATTTAAAAGTATTGAATTGTTTCAAACATCAAAGCATGACTACAGAGCCACACAAAGAGGACTTCAAGAACTGCTGTGGAGTGGCAAGAGTGATGGGATGAGTGTGTTAAGTGAACTGAGGGGAGTATTTTGAGGAGGTTAATAGAATTATGTCTTTTACTGTGGTACATCGATCTAAAATGCCCCCCAAATCTCATGTGATTGGAAAGCGACTGGATTACGAGGCATTAGAGCTGATGGGCTCTTGGGGGTGGGGTCACAGTGGGCGTGGCCTGGAAAGTTGCATCTCCTTCCGGTCTCTTCCCTCTGCTTCCTGTTCCCTCGGAGATGGGCAGCTTTCCCACTGCCATGTCTCTATTGTGCCGCCCTGCCTTGGAGCCAGAGTATTGGGGCTGAAAATGGGAGCCAAAATAAACTTCTCCCCTAAGTTGCAGGTGTCAGGTATTGTGTCCCAGCACTGAGAAAAAGGACTGACCCCTACCGTCATAGTTTTAAAAACTTAAACATTCACCACACATCGTGATCGCACCACGTAAGCTGTTACTAGTAACATGATACTGCTTTGTGATCGGTACTGTGATTTGTGCCTTTGTTCACGATCTTTCATTTCACATTCTATATATTGTCACTAGAGATAATACTTTTAAAATATTGAAATGCCATATACATGCTCACATATCCAGTTCAGTTCTTCAAATCATTGCAGGGATTACACGGATGAAAATAAAAACTGGCTTACATGCCTACTATTCAGGACAATTCATATGGGCAGAAAAAAGGAATATGAAACACCAGTCACTGGACATCACCTCTGAACAAATTTCTACTTTATATTCCGACTCTTCTTTTTTTTTTTTGAGACAGGGTCTCGCTTTGTGGTTCAGGCTGGCCCTGAGCTCAGCCTCCAACTCACATCACAGCAATCCTCCTGCCTCTGCCTCCCGAGTGCTGGGATTACAGGCGTGAGCTACCACGCCCGGCACTGTGGTGTGTGGTACTGACTGCTGCTGGACATGAGTCTCCACACCCAGTATGGTATGTGGTTACCGGGATCGCACCCTTGCGCTTGCAAGACAGGTGCTGGAACCACTGAGCTAACTCCCCAGCCCCTATTCCGGCTCTTCTTAAACCACAAGTTGACTCATTAGGAGAAAGAACCCACCATTTCATTGCGAAAAGACATCTCCCGTTCCAAAGTTGAGAGGTGAGAAAAATGGCGGTCATTCTCAAAAAGTGTCGTTAAATGTACCCTGGGGGGAAAATGAAATATAACATCATAATCTTATAATATCTTAAGTATTTAATCAACTATTACAGTAGTATATAATCACCATATAATTATAAGACTGGTAAGAACAGGTTTCCAAGTCAGTCCTGCAGAGTCACAGATAAGCAAAGTAAGAAAGCCATGGCAAGGAAAAATATTTTTCAAAATAAATGTGGAGTCATTCATGTGGTTGCTTACAAACTCAGTATGTTTGAGGCATTTGTTGTCCAGTGCAGCACACACACAAAATTCCTCAACTCTGTCCTTAATGGTACTTGTATGGCCTCCCCTCTCTTCCTTCCACCCAGACCTCTAAGTGAGGACACAGTTAGGTTTTTGTTTAATAAAGGATTCAAATAGACCAAGTCTGAGAAATCACCTCAGTAATTACTGAAAATTGCTCACAATATAACTTTAAATAAAATCACTTTAGATTAAAAGTTTTTAAATAAATATAACATCAGATAAAGGATCAACTTAAAATCTTAAAGAACACAGGACTGAACTAGAAGATATTTTAGTAGTGCAATTCAACAGCACCTGGCAGTGACAAAAGAATCATATGTCACAAACAAATTAATTTTTAATCCACAAATGTGCTATCCTTAAACATTTTAATAGTGCTTTTCAGTGAAGTCGAAAAGAAAGCAAAACTCCAGCTCTCTAGTCACTCTATTTCTACATGGGTCACTGTACCTGCAGAGGCTGGTGTCCTGCCACCTACACCCAGCCTAGTGCTGACATCAAGAGCTCCCTGCGGGACCATTGGCCACAGCAGCACTGTGCAACAGAACAAGGGCCAGACCCCACCCTTCCCAAAGTAGAGGCCCAGAGCTGGGAAATGAGAGCATTCCAGAGGGAAAGCAGCCTCATCTTCCATAGGGTTGTTATAAATGGATCACTTGAGAAAGCACAGTGACTGTGCATAAGCCCTGAAGGCTCAAAATCTTTCAATTCTGCTTCTCCCCAGCAGGAAGGAACCTCCTGCTCACTGCTATTGCTTTCCAACTAGCAAGCATTGCTAAAAGCTTTATGCTATGTCACTAACACGCCTTTACTATAAAATGAAGAAATGATCAAGTAAACTGCAAAATACATTAGAAAAGCTCAATACTCCAAGAAATATAGTGGTAAATTCTTTGGAAAATCAAAGATATTTTAATTCATAGGTTACCATTTCCTTAATGGATGTATTTTGTAAGTGCTGCTTTACCCACAAGGTCTGTAGTGCATGTGTGCACTGGTACACATGGAGAGGATCTATACACATAGCCTAAAGCTTTTATAGTATGAAAATTGTGACAGCAAATTTTAATCCAATTGTTTTTTATTTCAATTGAAACTAAGTCTTACCAGTGCAAAATTCCCAAAAAGGCAGCTGGAAAAGAAAGAAAAAGAAAGGCATTAGAAGCTGCTTTATAAATCCCTTTAAACCAAGCATTTCAGGTGCACTTGCTTCCGTGTCTACAGGAGGTGCACACAAGGCCAGGTGGCACTTGTTCCTGTTCTAGAAGCACAGGGACAACTCTAAGGCCTGGAGCCCGCTGTGCAGCCTGCTGACCTCTCCCCAGCCTGAGGAGCCTGGACACAAGCAAAGGAGAGACTGTGAGGGCCTGAGCCTCCCCAGTGGTCACCTGTAAGAGTGATACCATGGATGATTTAGATCTCTCTGTGGTTTTTGTTTCCAGTATTTTCCCTATTGTCTATTTCTTTGTATAAAATTTCCAGGAGAAGCAGATAGACATTATGCTCAGCAAGATTCTCCAAGGAAAACTCTAGCCCACAGGAGCCACTCTGGAACCCTGCCCCTCGCCTCCTCAGCAGATGGCTAAAGGCAGCAGAGCTCTTCCTCGGCAGCACATCTGAAGCCCGGCCTGCACCTCCAGCCCTGAGGAGCTGTCAGCTCCCTTGAGCTCCAGACCAGGCACTGACAGGGCTCAAGGACACGCCCCGTGCTCCAGGCTAGACAGAGCCCTGAGACAGGGACACTGCCTTCCCTTCCGTGAAGGGCTCAATGAAAAGTTTCAAGCTCAGTTTGCCTGTCACTGGAAAGCTGTCTCACTTCCAAGGACAACACAGGGGTAGGAAGAGGCAATGCGGCTGGAACAAGTTAAAAAAAAAAAAATCACAGCTCCATTGTTCTTAGATTCATATGTGGACTTGAATCAATGCTTTTTAGGTTGCTGTAAACTTTGAGTTAGTTTCCAGAGTTTTGAAAACACTGATTTTGATCATTTTCAAGTATGCTCTTCTCATTGTGATGGAGAAATGAAATTATTAAACTAAGATGTCCTGCTTCCTTCAAGATTTGTCATGATATTTCCTATGGTTGTCCCAAATCATCTCACAAATCACCAACTTTAACCTTTTAAAAAATCCAAAAATTACTCAACTGGGTTAACAAAATAAATGAAAATTCAATTAAAAATTGCAACCCTGATATTCCCAATTTTGAGTCTCCAGCTTTTTCCCCCACTCCACTTCTGACCCTGGGCTCACATCAAACACTACTCAGGAGACTTACTTATTAATATATCTTGTTTTATCTCAGTATGGCCAAACTATGGTCCATGATCTGTTATTCTATTGATCATAAAATAAAAATGGCCTTTAATGTTCTTAAAAGGTTATAACAATAAGTAATGAAAGGGAGATGAAAAAAAGTATGTGTCCTGAAAATTTAAATGGTTTACTCACTGGATCTTCAAAGAAAAAAATATTTTGTTTTTGGTGGTGCTGGAACCTCAGGGCCTAGTGTTCGGCAGACTAGGATGCCACTTTTTAATACACTTGGAACCCCTCTGAAATTAGAGTAACACCTCTCTAAACTCTAAGCAGATGTGTCTCTTCTAAGGCTTCATTAATTATAAGAAATTTGATGTCAGAAGTTGTCTCACTCAACCTTTTAGTACACAGCATTTCTTTCTGAAAATTGCCTATACTGGCAAAATTCTTACATATGATACTTAAAGAAATAGAAAAGGTCAACATGCTCCCAAATCCATCTGTCTTCTCAATATCTTCAATGATTTTTTTTTTGCTCTTTTATCAGTACATATTCCAAACTCAAACAGAGACACAGAGAAATAGACAGAGAGAAAGAAAAAGAGCAAGGAGAAGAGAGGAGAATGGAGGGGAGAGGGGAGGGAAAGACAGGGAGAAAATTATGCCAGTACTTCAAATGCATTAAGTACCACAAGAACTTCTGGATTGAAAGCAACCGCCTGGACCCCTTTTCCCATCCTCAGCACCACACCCTCAACCCCTGCTCCCATCTCCAGCATTTCATTTGAACCGTGCTCCCACCCCTAGCCCCTCACCATGAAATTTCTCTCTCTCCAGCTCTTCACCCTAGGCCCCGGCTCTCATCTTGAGCTCTCACCCTAGACCCCACTCCTATTCCCAGCTCCTCACCCTGGACCTCTGGACCCTCTGCAGCTCACCTCAGAAGATGCCTCAGCTTCTTACTTTACCAAAAACAAACCAAAGGGAACAAGCTCTCTTAGCTTCTCTTAGGTCCACTTTTACATGTCTCCAAACAGTCCTCTGTACAGTAATCCTTGCTTTTGTGTTCCTCACCTCAGAAGACAAACTCGCTTTCCACAGCGAGTTTCCTAAGCTGTGTCTTCATTATCCCATCCCAAATGTTCCATGATTTGGCCCCCTCAAATCTTCCTTTTCTCCTTTCCTCCACCTTACCTTCTCCCCTTCAGTCTTTCCTTCTCCTTGAAGCTGAAACACTTGCCATGAGCCCCCACTCCCTTTCAGTGACCAGATTCTCAGCTCCTTTCTTTCTTAGAAGGTTCCATTAACTCTCTTAATTGACCAACATTTTTGTTATAAAAGTCAGTGACTCAGTTTTTAAGCTTTTCAATCTTCCTACAGTAATTGATCAGTCGTATATTTTTCTCTCTTATCTTCTGTCATACCGACTCTTCTAGATATATTTTTCTAAACACATTATATTATGCAATCTGGTTTCGCCCTCCTTTCATCTCTTAATGCTTTAAAATTTTATCAAAGTATATGTATCAAAGTGTGCGTGTGTGTATTTTTATTTATATATTTACTTTTCTCTCCACATTGGTGTCCTTTAACAGTCTCATTCAGTAATTATGTTTTACTTCCATTGTTACAATGATAATTCCTAGATCCATAGTCTTCATTCCTCCATGACCTTTTTCTTCTCCTTCCTCTTCCCTTTTCTACCTATCTAGCCCTTTCGATCAGTCTCCCATCACCTCTTATCTCTGTCCTCTCCTCTCCACCCCTACCGTTATTACCCTTGTACCACCATAGCTGGATTCCACTCGTGGTTTTCCGCAATTCTTTCTGCCTCTTTTCTCAATCCATCTCCAATCCGCGCCATGAATCCAATCCGCGCCATGAATTAGGATCTCTGGGACTGGGTTCAAGCAATCTTTCAACCCACTTCTATTTCCTCCTTTTTCAAGAACTTTCCTCCAGCCTGTCTGCTCCCACCCTGTAGGAAGCTGGTGAACTCTGTCCTGCAGCTCCGTGAGCCCCCAGTACTTGATGGCACCAGCTCCGCACACCCTGAGTTTGGCACTTTGTCACAATTCAAATCCACCTTTTCCCCAAAATCTTTGCTGACCCTGCTGATCTTTCTCACTTCACACCCTGAAATATGAGTTCTCTGTTCTGAGCTCCGGAAACATTGCCAGGCTCAGTCATTGCTTCGACACTCATCTGTGGTGACAGACCCCAGCGTGCTGGAGTGTGGATCTGGGAAAACAGTTCCCAAACCCTGATGATTCTGTGTGTTTGAGACATAATCACACAACTGCAAAGATCCACACACGACTCCTCATGCATCGTCACCTTGCCACAGGTGAGGACTCGTTCTCCTACCAGGACACCCCGTCAACCAACACACAGTGGACAATAACTGGCATTGAGCGATACCCATCCTCATGCCCGTTCATATCCGCAGCTGCCTGACCAAGGCCCTCGCTCACAGCTGGTTCCCCTGAGGTAGCAACATCTGAGCTCTGTCTCGAGCTACAGAAAAATGAAGGCTGTAAATGGAGAAAGGAAAACCTTCCAGTACCTACATTTGTAAACGCCTACAATTTTAGGTATTAAAATTCCATAGCAGGATGGAAGTAAATGGGTATCAAGGCCCAGCAGTGTACTGTTTTAAAATGCAGGGCAACCTGATGCCTGTCAGGACAGGCAGCCAGGCATTTTTACAATCTCTGACGCTGGCTGTTCTGACCAAGGTAACCTTTGTACACAGGGCTGAGCTCTGAGTCGGGATCCCGGAGGAGAAGCCTCGGTTCCTCCAGGGCGGGCCGGTCCGCCCTCCCCACAGCGCCCCCTGCAGGCCGGGGTCCTCCCGCCGGTCCGCCCCACCCGCGCCCGGGCAGCAGCGCCCCCTGCAGGCCGCGCCCTCCCGCCCGCTCACCGAGGCCCAGCGTGACGCCGCGGCGGGTCCGGAGCAGCTGCAGGGCGCGCGACTTGTCGCAGAGCCGCGCCAGGACGCACAGCAGGAGCCGCGCGAGGGCGGCCAGGTTCCCGGCGGCCTCGCCCACGCGCAGCTGCTTCTCCGGCTCGGGCTCCGCAGCCTTGGCGCGGAGAATCCGGGGCGCGTCCAGACGCGCCTCTCCGCGTTTCTTCCTCTTGCGTTCGGCCATTTCCTCACAGTCCTCACAGTTCTGAGCCTGGGCTCACTCCCGGGCGCGGCCTCACGACTGGCGTGCCGCCGTTACGGCCACCGTTAAGGGGGGAAGAGCTCCCAACGGCCGAGCGCCCGCCCGCGGCCCCTCACGCGCCCCTCGCGCGACCCCCTCACCGGCCCCCCTCCCCGCGGCCCCTCACGCGCCCCTTGTGCGCGCAGGTCTCACTCCCCCGTCCCCCTCACGCGCCCTTTAGCCCCGCCCCCACGTCCGGCTCACATCCCCCTCACATCCCCCTCGCGCCCCCTTCACGAGCCCCCTCGTGCACGCGCATGCTCAGTGCACGCCTTTTCCTAACACCTTCGATGCCAGTTTCACAAATCGAAGTGCACGCGGCCGAAGCGTTGTGCAGTTTTTAATTGTGCGAGTCTACAGTGAAAAACAAAGCGCAGCGCAGTAATAAGCAGGCTGAGTCGGGGGGAGTAGGGCAGGGACTTCCAGGATGACCTTGCCCTTTCACTGTGGTCCTGACCGGAAGCTGTGAGCTGGGCACTGCGGCTGTGAGGACGTGGCCCGCCGAAGGTTGTGGGACCCAGGGAGGGATGGGCTCGGGCGTCCCGGGCCGTATCTGGGAACACTGTGAAGTCTTGGGGTTTGCCCCTGGCTGGGAAACCCTTATTCCAGGGCAGAGTAACGAGCATGTGGCCTTCAGGAATCCGAGCCCCGCAAGCCCGGCAGACCCTGCCTTGTGCTTCCATCTGTCAGGTTCTCTTCGCACCACAGCAGACAGGGGACCCCCGAAGCAGACAGAAGATGACCAGGCCCCCGTGGAGGACGCTCTTGAGCAGCAACAGGAGGTAGGTGTAGTAGGCAGAGGTGCTGCTGAGCTGCAGGTGCAGCAGACCTAAGAGAAGGCAGGTCATGAGTCTTTGCTGCATATGTAAAAGCAGGGGACACGCTACAGGGAGGTGTCACAGGTGTTGGGTTCTGGTGCCCTGCACTGAGGTGACACCACAGACCACATCCAAAGCCAAAGGTCAGTGTCTACCCACTTGGACTGCCAAGGGCGAGAATGATCAAGTAGACCAACAAGCAATTATCCCAAGCAATTATCCCAGGGGAGACCATTTGGGATAATTAGTGGAATTTCTTAGACCTCAACATATCTTTAAGTAAATAATAAATAGCATTAAGTAAACACAAAATGCCAAATGTTATTCTGAAAGCTTTGTATGGAAGGCCCTGAGCTTATTGAACGTTATAACAACCTATGGGAGAGGAGGGGACGTTATTTTCATTGCTGCTTGCAAAGAAGCAAAGTGAGGATATAGCAATAATTTGCCTGATGGAACAGCTTGAGAATTTAATTCACCAATATGACTTTAGAGAACATATTCTGGTTTTGTGTTTGTTTGTTTGTTTTGGCTTGGTTTGAGAAAAAGTTTCACTGTGTAGTCCAGACTGGCCTTGAACTCACTATGTAGCCAAAGCTGGCCTCAAACCATGTCAGTCCTCCTGCCTCAGCTCCTGTGTGCTGAGATTACACCATGCGTGCCTGAACACACTTTTATTTACATAATGATTCCACATTTCTAACTGTAATAAGCAACTCAGATGTCAAAAGTTTAAGTATAAAGTCCCATTGCTGATTTAGAAGCATCGGAGCCCTTGTAGATTGTGCTTGCAAAACAACATGTACAGAGTTATAGTCTATGGAGATGTGATATCCCAAGAGGGGATGGGGATTAAAGAAAAGAGAGCTCTACAGAGGAATGAAGAAAGCAGTTATTCCACATTTCTTGAGATGTTCCTTGATTATGGGACACTCCTCTGTCCTTTCTGCATGTTTCTCTTTATAACTGTGATATTACTAAGTGACAGCACTCATCGTCCTTTGAAATTTCATAAGAAATACATGATATCAGATCATAAACAAAGTGAGCCACAATGGCTACGAGTCCCAAGGCCATAACTCCTCCTGGAGAAATTTTCATTTTACACAGTGTTTTCATAGTCAGAACTCAAGAATCATGAGCCTGTGGTACACAAAGCGGTCTCAGGAAATGTGTTCCTAACTCTCTGCCCTTGGTCAGGGGAGGCTTTCCCACTGCCCTTGGCCTTCTACAGCAGCAGGTGACCCTAGACATAGAGGAAAGGTCAGCATAGGGGAGCTAGTGCTGGAAGTCATGTTCTTGGTGTATTCACAGAGAGGAAAGACTAGAAATGAATACTGATCATGAGCCCACCAAATGAATCTCTGTGTTGGAAGTTTAGTGTCTGGCTCCTTGTATCTTTCATGTCCAGATGTGGCTATGAGCAAATGTGCAAAAGACTTTAGTTCCTTACTCTCATCTGTAAAGTGAGGATTAAAGTGTAGACACGGGCTGGGGAGTTAGCTCAGTGGTTCCTGCGCCGGTCTTGCAAGTGCAAGGGCCCAGATTTGATTCCCCAGTAACCACATACCATACTGGGCATGGAGACTCTCGCCCACGTGCAATCAGTACCACATACCACAGTGCCGGGCATGGTGGCTCACACCTGTAATCCCAGCACTCGGGAAACAGAGGCAGGAGGATTGCTGTGATGTGAGTGTGAGGCTGAGCTCAGGGCCAGCCTGAACTACAAAGCACCCTGTCTCAAAAAAAAAAAAAAAAAAGTATAGACAGTATCGTGTGGCAGTAGCATGTGAAGAATTAAACAAGAAAATGCATGCAGAGAAAGCTCAAGGCTTTCAATACAAAAAATTAATAATAAATGCTAGTTCTTATCATTAGTGACTAGCTAAGATATTTTTTAAAGGTCAAGAATTAATTTGGTGCCAGGGGCTAGGGAGTTAGCTCAGCAGTTCCGGCGCCTGTCTTGTAAGCGCAAGGGCCCGGGTTGATTCCCCAGTATCCACATACAATACTGGGCGTGGAGACTCACGCCCAGCAGCAACCAGCACCACATACCACAGTGCCGGGCGTGGTGGCTCACGCCTGTAATCCCAGCACTCGGGTGGCAGGGGCAGGAGGATTGCTGTGATGTGAGTTGGAGGCTGAGCTCAGGGCCAGCCTGAACCACAAAGTGAGACCCTGTCTCAAAAAAAAAAACCTTAAAAAAAAAAAAAAAAAAAGAATTAACTTGGTGTCATTTTCTCCCCATTCATCAGAAGCAAGAGGTACATGAATGGAGTCCTTTTGCTGAAACAGTTCAGAGCACGCCAGTGAACCTTCTGTCTGAAGCCATCATACATGTAAACTGGTGCCATGGAACAATGCCAGCTGGAAGGTAATGCATGAATTTGAAATGTCACTTACCTGGTCTATTCTGAAACCTCTGGCCATTCTGAATTTGCTAATTTAAGTCAAGGCAGTTCAAAAGTGTTGATGATTGAAGAGAAATAAATAAATAAACTATGAAGACAAATATGCATTAAAACTTACCAGCTTCATGTTTGAAACAAGCTTTTGAATCAATAGTGACAACTAAAAAAAAGGAGAGTAAGAACTTATTAATTATTCATGCTCATTTTTGACATGTATTTATGAATATACATTATCATATATCTGATCTATATTTTCATATAAATATATGAATATAAATGAACTTTTTCTATTTTCATAGAGTTACATTTGCTAGTGAATAGCTATAAATCCGTAAAGACAGGAAGGCATTAAAAATGAGTGCCTTAATTGCAGAAACGGTTGGTCTTTTTCATGTAACTTAATAGATATCATTCATATGTTGTATTATACGTTAAGAAGTGGAAGTTCATGTGGAATATATCTTTTTTCTTTTTTATGTCATGAAAGTGTATTGTCTAAGACAATCTGCAAGAAGCAGTGTTGCAAAAACAAGCGTATCCCTCCAAACTGCCAGTTCCTAAGTCACTGTTCAAATCTCACTGACCCTCAGAAACTAAGGATCTCAGGACAGAGCCTCTTTGGGGGTATAGGATAGTGCCCAACACACATCTCATGAGTTTTGTCATCTGTGGTTCTCAATAGAGGAAGGTACCAAATGATTCTTTCTCAGATCACTTCAGTCCTTTGGATTACTGATTAATACTCAGCATTAGAACACATAGCATATTACTGGACCTCGCAGGACCCTCTGCCAGCTGTGTAGATGTGTCCCTCATTACATCAAAGTTATTGCTGTGAGACATCATGCCTGAAACATGAGTGACAATAAGTGATTTGGGAAAGATGTACACTCTCCCCTGTTCCTCATAACCTCTGAGGTGCTAACTCCTCCACTATTCATTTTCTTCCCCTCACTTCTGGATATACAGATAGTACAGTAGTAAATAGCTCTTGAGCTGCATTTGCTGATGGGAAAAAAAACCATTCATTTTGGAGAGTTCAGGCATGCCTCAGCTGATCTTGAATTATGAAATTTTGTCTAACTGTGATATATAAAATAAAAATAAGAAAATCTCAATGCCACCACGGAATTTCAGTGGCCAGTGATACTCTCTCTTCTTTACTGAGCCAGATTCTCCCTCTTTCATCTGAAATCTTTGTCAGCTAACGATTCATTTTTTGTAAGTATAATTTTGTAAAGTAAGATTGAAGGAGGTTAGTTGTTTGCTTGGTAGAACATTCAAGAAATATGCATGATTATTCTTATTTCCCCACCAAAGTCATGAAAGAGGCATTGCCCTTTACCACTTAACAAGTGTTTTCATATATGTTGTTCACTGAATGACAGTTTTCCCACTTTTTTTCTCCAAAGCCTTTATTATAATTCTACAGGAAAATATCATGGTAGTTGTGCTACCAATAAATAAAGTAGCATTTTAGAAAGATGTACAATGCTTTTCATTATTTCATTTCAGAAAAAAAATAAGATATTCTCATTGAAATAACTTTTCTGGAAGGTTATATAGTATTTATGTGGATTTACACGTACCTTCCTTTATGGGAGCAAAGAGAATCTCTTGATCAGCTCTTCGGTTAGCCTCATGTTTGATGATACATTTGTGCTCTTTAGTGATGGAATCTCCAGCCACAGTTGACCAACTAAACTTCATGTAGGTGTCATTAGTCTTCATAGTATCTCCCTGCTGGGATTCCAAAACCGAATCCTCACCTGTCTTCCAGTACACCTTAATAACATCAGGGAAAAAATTCTCCAGAAGACAAAGATATGTTGCAGCCTTATGTCGATTTATTTCAGCCACTGATGGAAAGAAAATGATGGGCCTGGGAGGAAGGGCATTGTTAAAGCCCTTATCTGTGAGGGAAATAGAATACTGATAAGCAGAGTTACTAGAACAGCGTAGGGACTGAATGTTTTGAAACAGCCTCATGAACAGTAAATAGGAAGACAAAGTGCCATTGCATGAGTGCCTGCTACGGTGGCCTTTCTTCCCCCCTCTGTTCTGAGTAGTGATTACAGTCCATGCTAAACAGCAATGCAAAGTTTGAGAGGTTAATTAGCTCTCCAAAAGCCACAAGTGGCAGATCCTAGTGGAAACTTACTAATTTTTACACCGAGGTTTGGCTTATACCTACTCACAACCAAGATTTCCAGCATTCACAAACACATTCATTTTTTAATATCTCATATATTTTTTCGTAATGGATATTGGAAAGGGAACACTAGGTGACTTGATGGTCTCTCTGAAGATGAGGATCTGAAGTCCCTTCTAACGAGCTTCCATTACCTATCCTTTGTCATTTCTGCTGTCTGGCTAAAAAATTGCCACTCTTGTGTTTTGCAATTCTGTTCCAACCACACTTCATTTGGCTGGGTCTAGGATGTACCCTATCCGTCATGTTTTCAAGAATAAATACCAGTAGGAAGATTTCCATTTTTATATTTAACAGCATGCCATTGTTTGTTTTCATTAGGGATCTGTTTCTATGTGTATTTAAACTTGAAATGTGAATTCCAAACCCAGCTCTGGAGTTCCTAGATAATCTCTGTCATTATACAACATATATATATTCACATGTGAGCTGCTGTAGGTTTTTGGTTCTGTTGGCATTTAAAGCTGCAACTCCAAATCATTCACTACCTTTACATTAGAAGCCAATTAGCAAAATTTCCATGTCTTCTATGAAAGAGTTTACTGAATATTATCTGAAATGTTCTTGTCTTAGTTTTCCCAATGAGTGAACTTATTAGTCCTTTGTTTTGCCTTTGAAAATGTCTACCAGAAACACATTTTATTTTGGGGATTTCTTTGGAAGTTCAAGCGTGAATGAATCCCCTGGGCATAATTTTCATACTTGCTTTAGTATGTTGCTTAACCAGAGCTGATCTGATTAAGGAGCAGGTCTACACATAACTGCATATTCACAATTAGTTCTCAGTGTCTCCTCCAGAATTAATATTTAACCATATTGCTTTTTAACTGCTGTAGTGCACAATTATTTGTTTCATCTTAAACTGCTTATATCAATAAACACATTGATATATTAAATATAATTTAGTAATTAAAATAATACAATATATTAATATATTTAATATGATATTGATATATTAATATGATATATTTAATATATTAAATTTTTATTTAATATATTAAATTTTTATTTAATATATTGAATTTTTATTTAATATATTAAATATATTAATATAATATAAATATATATTTCAATATATATTCCAGTTTCTTACAAACATGATGTCAAGATATATAACAACTAAGTAATTATGTATTTACAAAAGCTTAAGAGGTATATCTGGAGTGTTAATTTGTTATCCACTTATTTTTAATCTAATTACTGAAACTAAAATGTTGAAATGTTTCAATTTGATTTCTAATTGAAACTCATGCTTTGCTAATAAATTTGGGTAAGTTTAAATTTAGTGTAATAATAAGAAATTTCTTAAGAAACTAGGACTGGGTTTCTAATTTGAGAAAGGAAGAAAAATAATTTTTGATGATTTCCCCATATTTAAAGTTTCAGATTTTTATACAAAACCAGTAAACGTGTAACCTTAATATTTTAAGTATGTTATAAACAGAAGTATGTTATTAAGATACTATATATTTCTCTAATCACATGCTTTACTTTAAATTTTAAATGTATGTTATCAGAGATAAGATTATTTTTTAAATTTCACATTATATTTATATAATTTGAATATATACTCTATATTAACACATCTGATTTTCATCTTAGGTACTTTTGTTTCATGAGAGTACTTCTGATTCCTTATAATAACCTGAATATTAAATGATAAAATTAAATTTTTTTCTGTGAAATACACTTTTAATTGCTTCTTGACACTTTCCTTGGCTAAAATTCTTTAAATTTAATTCTTTTGTAGATAAATAGATCTTGAAATTCTATAAGTTTCTGAAAATCATAAACAAGGCATTCAATAGAGTACTCAACTATAATGTTAAGTATATATGTTCTCTTTGAAAGTAAAGTCTTTTAATTTTACTTCTTTAAATGTACTTATTGAGAGTATTTTACATGGCCAAAATTCTTTTCAAGATGCATAGAATGACAAACACTGTATCTCTTTAAGTAATGAATATAATTACTACCACATGTACTTATAAAAAATTAACCTATCTTCACATATAAGTATTTCATAATAATAACCAAGTAATACATTAAGAATTAAATTGCCCAACTTGTTTATAACTTAAAAAGCAACAATATGAATTCTATATAACTATATCGAACAACAACTATGTTTTCCATTGAAAGTATATTTTAAATGTATTTATGAATATTTAAACATTATTTTTCATCAAATATTTCAGCTCTGATATTTAAGTATATATTTCAGATTTATGATCAGTTTCAAACTGTATATAATTTATTTTATAAGTTGACCATTTACTGTATGAGTTTGAAATCATTTTCTAATAAATACAGGCAGATGTCTAACTGGTTATAAATTTTAGGACAAGTACACATGGCTATAAGATATCACCAATTAAATTTAAAACATTAAAAAATACAAAAATTATTTAAGTCACATGCAGTATAATTTTTCTTGCCAATTGATAGAAAAGTCTGCCTAAGAGAATGAAGCATTGCTAGACCCAACTTTTCTGTGAGTGAATTTTAATATAACTTGCCATTTGAGCAGCTAGAATTATAACACACTCCAGGAAATTCTGCATTTTAGCTAGAGTAACTAGCTAAAAACAACTCTTCATAATGGAGAGAATCCTCCCTTTGCATTTGAATTAGAACAATTCTTATTAGAAAACGTATTGGAAAATATTCCCCTCCTTATTGGCAAAAGCTCTATTTCCATTTTTTCTTCAGTTTTTTAAAAAATTCCTTTTCCTTCCCTTCCCCTCCACTATCATAATAAAAATTTTAAAAAGAAAATATACTCAGAACTTTATTCACATTACCTCATTCATTTTTACCAACCTCATGGGGTTCATACTTTACCCCATTTTATTGATGAGGAAATTGAGGCCAGGGAAAGATCCCCCAAATTCATTATGCTGTAGATAGTGAAGCCATAGCTCCGGATCTACTTTCCAGCAAAGCTCAGACTCCGTTAATTCTCTTGGCCATGAAATAACGAATTAGACTCCACTGAGTCTATCAAAAACTTATTTATAATAATGCAAATTTTTCCAATCTCAAACATTTTAATGGTCTAACTACATACATTGTATGTGAAAACTTTACAGGAGTTCACTTACAAAGCCAAATATCAAGAGATTTTGTACATCTTTATCCTTGTTTTCCTTTAGAGTAATCATCTACATTAAAAGTGCTTTCTAAGATTTCTGTATCAAATTTTCCTCCCATCCCTTTTATTCTTAAACATTCTTACTGTTATTCAAAAAAGATCATTTCTTGCTTTCCCTCTATTACCTTGAATATATATTCTAACAATACCCACCTGTGACAATAAGTTTTGTTCCTCCGCCAAAGATTTTCTTAGTATATGTCCACAGTGATTTGACCCCTGTCAGAAACCTTAGACCTATGTAGTTTCCCTAAGTTCTTCAAATCCTAGAGGACTCTGGTGACCTTAAATTCTGTAGAAATCAAAGTCCAGTTTCTGGTTCATTTTGCTCATAACAAGTTCAGTGGCTGAGAAATCCAAATGACTAACTTTTTTAGTGTTTTATTTATTCTCAAAACAATGCTGGTGGTATAAGTTAATTCATCATCATCCTCACTAAAGTGAGAACAAAATCTAATAAAATATGAAAAATAATTTTATGTTAAGAAGTGGTTATTACTGTCATAATAACCAAGGTTAAGAGGTTATTATTATCATCATCTTGCTAATTAGGAATAATTTAGTTGCTCTGTGTGCTCCAGCAAAACAGTGTAATCTCATCCGACCAAAACCTGCCTTTACTGACAGAAATTCAGCATTTTTCCATTACAACTAAACCCGTGGAAGTAAATTTCATTTTTCTGTCCTTCACTTACAGCTACTTTACTCTAATATACCTATAAGTTTCAAAGATGTCACTACAGAACAACTGCTTTGCACACATCAAGCTTCAGAACCACTCACTGGTCCTGTCTGTGACTTACGATGCTCAAAGGAACCTCACTGAAGTTGAGATGAGAATCAGGACATGAAAGGCCTTTACTCATGTGTCCCCAGATAACAGTTTTTTTCTTAGTTGGCAGAACAGCATCTGTGAATTCTTTCTTCCAGACTGTTCAGCCTCAAACCATCATCCATCAGGCCATGCGAAAGCCTAGCTTACAATTCCTGGCCTCATCATTCCAGACAGACTCACTAGAGAAGTGTCAGGAGGCATGTTACACCAAGCCATGAAGGTCACTAAGCTCATCTGCTGATACTGTGAGCCGAAGTCCCAATCTGTGCATGACATTAATGACATGAGGTTCACAGTACTAGGCCACAGTGATGTGTGGTAAGTTTGCTTAATAGCCTTTTCCTCCATTTCTGAAAATAGATCTTAAAGACAGTTCCCACTGTATACTTGTCTTTCCCTTTGAGCTTTGAATTGTAAGCCTGCTCTGCATATCAGAGGGTCCTCACTGATGGGCGTTTCTGTAGCTATTATGACATGGAGGCCATTCTAAGTTGTGCCAATGAAGACTGGAATTTTGTACAACTGCTCTAGTTCTTTTAGCAGCTGGAAAACTTGATTTCAATACAAAAGTAAATCTGAGTACCTTGGTGTCAAAGTGATTTGCCATTCTTATAGAAGTACTCTAAGAATTTTATTTTTACACTTAATGAATCCATAGTCAATGTGCATTCTACAAGCTTATTGCAGGGGAGCTAACTTCAATGATGTGATTAGAATAAGCAACATTGTGTTATGCATGAATATTAATACAAATCATGGGCTATTATTAATTAGGCAATGAAATAGTCCATGGAAAAGATTAGGCCTATTTGTACATTCTAAATGTGGAATTTCAATCTTCTTACAGATCAGACAGGAAAGAAATCACTTAAAAAGTAATTCTGTTACCATATCTAGTTGCTGGTACCTGTAAAATTACTGTTCCAATACTCAAGCAAAGAACATGGCAGAGATAAATTTTGTTATATTTCTCAATGAAAGCATCTTTTCATTTTTCATTTTTCATTACTAAAGTAAAAAAAAAAAATCAGAAAAGTTACTTACCAGGGGAAGTTACAATGACCTTAGTCCCTTCTCCAAATATCTTGACCCTCTGTGCGGTACACAGTGGTCACAACTTCTACAAAAATCACAGCCTTCACCCAAGCTTCATAGCATGTCCAGGAGTTTAACAACTTTGTCCTGCCGGTTCAATCTGCTGGGTTCCTTGGGAAGACCTTAAATACAGATTTCATGACATCTGAGAGTCTGTAAACTTTTCCCAAATCTGACCTCAAAACAATCCAATTATACTGTGACAGTGGCCATTAAAAATTCCAAGGGAAATGGCAAAGATTAGAGTAGAAAAAGAAATAATAATGACAGAACTGGGCTAACTGGTCAACCAATCACATTTCCTCTAAATCACCAAGGAAAGTTTTCTCAGAATTAAGTCCCGTTTTCTCTCTCTTTCATTAAAAAAAAAAAACTTTTCAGGTGTTCAGTTGTGTTGAAACTGCTTAGAGATCACATCAAAGGACCCAGCCTCCTATTCTCATGAAGAGCAAGACTTTGTCTTGGCAATTTAGGAGTAAGTTTCTGAAAGAAGGAGACTCATCAGCAACTGAAAATATGCCAACACTTGGAAGAAATGTGAACCAAGCTCTCCATTTTAATACAACCATATTAATCCACTTAGCATCATGTAAGTGAGAAAGTAGTTTCAGTGATCACTTATTAATTCGAGTATAGAAAATAGTTTCAGGGCTGTATACTGAAAGAAGTCTATCATGGGCTGGGAATCTAGCTCAGTGATTCTGGCACCTGCCTTGCAAGTGCAAGGGCCCGGGTTCTATCCCCGGTAACCAGATACAACAGTGCCAGGGGTGAAGACTCAAGCCTATCAGCAATCAGACACAGTGCCAGGTGTGGTGGCTCATTCCTGTAATCCCAGCATTTGGAAGGCAGAGGCAGAAGGGTTGCTGTGAGTTCAAGGCTGAGCTCAGGGCCAGCCTAAACTACAAAAGCCAAAAGTGAGACTGTCTCAAAAAAAAAAAAAAAAAAAAGTCTATCAGAGATAGTTCTGTGATCTTACCATGTTCATCTAATGGAAGGGAATTAGTAGGAAGAAATTTCCTATTACCATGAACGTGTCAGTGTGAATAAGTGCAAAGAAGAGTTAGAAAAGTAAGATATCCCTAGAGTTCTGGTCTGCGTTCTTTCTTGGCTCTGTCTTGTAATTGGGTAGTGTTCATGGAGTTTGGTCTTATTTGTGCTTGGCTTTCTAGCATGTAGAAGCATAGATCCCAAAGTCTTGTTACTTTCTTAGAGAATGTCTATCAGGGAAAAAGTAAGAATATTTTGAATTCCTCAAGTCCATGCCTATCATTACCAAAAAAAAAAAAAAAAAAAGGACCATATAAGTGGTAGAAAATAAAAACAAAACAAAATATCCACTTAACCAGATATCTCCATCTTTATGACATATGATAACTACAAGATTTCTGAGATAAGAAAATTTAAGGATAACTGTTTTACATTTTTTTGCAGTTTAGTGTGAAAAAAATGATTCTGGAATGAATTTTGTTTTGCTTACTTCTTAGACATCCAAAAAGTATTTACAATGGTACAACTTTTTCTGTTCCTGCTGGTCTCGTTATTTTCAAGGATGCCTAGGAAGATATTTGTGAGAAATTCACTCACCAATCCAGACCTAGAGAATGGACTTCAGAGCCAGGAAGAACAGTGAAAGTGAAGCTTTGATGCAGTTTCAGTCTTGCAAGCCTGAGTCTCTCTATGCATATAGAGTTCACCTCAAGCTATTCTAACCCTAGCACACAGATGGCTACCTTCCCCTGTTCATTGTTGGCCTAGCTTTAGGGAAGGCACAGTCTTTCTCCAGATATGCCCTAATGTTTCATCTTCTCTTTCTAAGGTATTTCCCCAGATCTCTCTCAGTTTGAGTTTAGATTTCTTTGTACTACTATCTATTCTTTACTGTTTTTTTTAATCTTTATTGGTACTTTAAATATACATATCATGATTACACTCCATAATGGGGATTTGTACCAGTATAAGACACATCTTAATTCTCATTTTTTCCCCTAGCCCTACCCACCCTACCACCCCCCCATATACATAAAATTTGTTTCCTTACTTTTTTGTTACAATCTCAACATTTTCCTCCTTCTTCCTATTTTCCATTGAGTATTTTTTATTTCACAATATATAACATACAATTCTAGGACTCATTTACATCTTTATTTCCTCATACCAGAGAAAAGATGCAATATGTACCTATCTGTGCCCTATTTATTTCACTTATGAGGATATCCTCAAGGTATGTCCATTTAAGTAGAAATGATTCAAACTTATCACTTTTTATGGCAGAGTAATACTCCATTCTGTAGAAGAACGACAGCTTTTTTATCCAGTCTCCAGTTGATGGACACTTGGGTTGTGAAATTTATTTTCATTGTCAACATAGAAGTGCCAGAATGTTTGCTTGCCTCAAGTTTACTCCCACTTTGTTTGGGAATTGCACGGATATCAGATACTCAAAACCTTGGTTTGGCTTCTTGGGTACTAGTGTATGGACACATTGTTAAAGTTTGTGATGGATGCCTTACAAGATAAGTGGGCAGTCTTATCTCTTGGTTTTGATATTGATATTTCAAGTTTCTCCAACTGCCACAGTCCAAGTGCAGAGGAGAAAAATCACCATGAACAAATGATATGGAAAGAAGTAACAGTAAACATGGCTTTATTCTCTCTTATAGATGGTAGTTGTTGAGAACAACTCACGAGCCCAGAGGGAGGAGAGTAGAATCCCGTTGGCCAGGCTGGCTTCCCAGGGAGTAGGTGAGACACTGAGGACCCGTGAGCTAGAGGCCTCCGGTTAGGGGCCAGAGGGTGGGGTTATCTTGGTCTTATGCAGAAGTGGAGGTCAGGTGGTTTCCTGGGGTTCTTCTTGAACTGCTGTGGTGAAGAGCTGTTCTGGGGTTTGTGGGCAGGTCGGGTAACTGTGTTAACTGTCAGATATTGGTCCAGCTGAGGTGAGGAAGGATGGGTCTCTGACTCACTCTCTCCTTCCTTGTGCAATTTTATACCATAAAAATATGCTTTAAACTATATACTTGCTGCGTCCTGTCCCATAGCTGCCTTTCTGTGATATTCTTATTGCTTCAGGTCTCCAATAAAAGAAAATCTAAGTAAAGTGAGATATAAAAAAGTCAACAAAGGTATTTGTCATTTACTTTTTCTTTCAATTTTTCTCTACATATTTATGGACTGCAGTAGTGCTGCTCTGCTACTGAGTATATTCTATACCCAAATACTAAAATATAAGACACCACTGGGAATGTCTCTCATGCTTATTGTGGTACTTTATCTGCAGTAACCAAGATGTGGTATTAACCTATGTGCCCATCGGTGGAAGAATAGATAAAGAAAATGTAAGATATATCCACATTGGCATTTTATCTACCCACAAAGAATGAAATTTTGTTATTTACACTAACTGGAAAGAATTAAGTTAAAGAAGTCAAGTGAGACCTTATTTCAAATTAAGTTAAAGAAGTCAAGTGAGACCTTGTTTCAAAAAAAGAAAAAAAAAGAAATCAGACACAAAAAGACAAATATATGGCACTAGTATTTGTTCTCCTGTTTTATAAAAGATGTTAATGGTCCCACTTATATGAAGAAACTGATGTCAAAGAAATAGAGGATGGAATAACAATTGCCAGATCCTTGGAGAGAGACTTGTTCTCAGGATGTAGCTGGAAAGAAGAAATTTCTAATACTCTAGTGTATAATACAGTAATGATAGGTGACAATAAATTTTATATTTTGAAATACTAAAAAGAGGAATTTGAGTGATATATTTTTGAGGCTGTAGATGTGCTAATTTACCTAATCTTATGTTTAGACATGGTTTACATGTATAGAAATTTTACACTATATCCCATGAAATGCTGCTGTATTAAACTACTGTCAATTAAAAGTATGCCTTTATATTATATAAGTAGATATTATGGAAATATGAATTTAAAGCTAAACTCCTCCTCTTGGGTTTATACAGATTATTTAGTAAAAAAGTGAGAAAAATGATCTCTTGTTACTGTATACCAAGAAGACTTTCATATTCAGCTTTTATACTCATCTTTTGATTGAGTCCACTGTGAGGTGTAGTACAGGTCTTCAGTTTATCTGTGTGAACATTGGTTTTGGTGACTGAAGACAAATCTCCTTTTGTATCACTTAAACTACAAATTGTTGGCTAAGTGATTTAACCTTCTGAATTTCTTTCCACACATGGACCTTGTCTACATATATACTTTGTATGGGCATTAAGAGACTTATACTATCATGTTCCATAGGGTAATACATGGTATTTTCAGGCATTAGAACCTGATATCTTATGAATCTTCATGATGTTGTAAATCTTATTACTAATGTTCTGATCAAACAAAAGAAAATTGCCTGGTTCCATACTTTTATAACAAACTCATAGTCTCTCATTTAGAAAATTAAGAAAAGTATATAGAATAAATTAAAACTGTCCATTTCCTATGGAAAACCATGGTGAACATTTTAAAGAATTTTTCTCTCCTTTTTAGGAAAAATCTGTCAATACAGACATTTATATATTTAAGACATTGTTACACATTTTATGAACTTTTCTGGCTGCTGTGTTGTTAATAATTTCTAGATATTTGGTAACCCACAGTACCTTGAGTTCCAAACCTGCATGGTATTCTCTCATTTGAGTGCAGTAGGAATCAGGGATCTCTTTTTCTGTTTTTACTCTTTTGTCTGAAGCTAAAAAAGGCTGATGATCAAGTTCCCTGCCAAAATCTAATACAAGATATCTCTGTAACTCATTACTGGGTGGTGAGACTATTTTCAGTACTAGATGAACTAGGTACATGAACAAGGCAACACAGACACTCTATATGCTTGTTGCTGCTTTCCTCTCTCTCTCTCTCTCTCTCTCTCTCTCCCTCTCAGGCTCAAAGTCTAGGAGTTAGTGGAAGTCTCTGGGATGGTGATGTGAATGGAGTATTAACCAGGGTCTGCATGTTAGCAGACAGAGCCTTCCTTCATTGGAAAGCAGAGGTAAGTGAAGATTTGGTAAAGGAATGGTCCTGGCCTCATACTGAGGATGACCCCAGATAGCTTCCCAGAAGTCTCATGAAGGGCTAAGCAACGGTAAGTTAGAGGCTATATCCTGCTGAGTTTGCAAAAGTGAGGAGGATGTGGATCGGCAGAGATTCAAAGGAAGATTCTATGTAGGACACCTTGGCATATCTAGTGCCTTGAGCCCCAAGCAGCACAACAGTAAGTGGCCACATTTTTCTTTTCTATCAAGTTTTAAGTAATGACTGAAGTACACATGTGAAAATTTTTCTTGGAGGAACTTAAAAAAAAAAAGTGACCTCAAATCAGGGTTTCTATTGCAGTGGTACATGTCAGAGACTTTCATTTGTTTCTGCTAGTACCAGTGTGTAACTATTTAGAAAAGACTCACTGAACAGAATACAGAGGATGTGAACTGATGTTTTGGGAATTAACATTTTTGATTCACGTCAGATTTAACTTTCTAAATTGAACTGTAAATAAAAACTGGTATTTCTCAAGAACATCTGGAAGAAAAAGGAAATAGTAAAGATTCTCTATCGTTCCGTGGCTATATTAAGATCATTGCAGAACATCTCACACTGCAGAGGGAAGAAAAGTACAGATGCACCCTGGCAGTAACATTTTACTTGTAAAATACTTGTCCCCAGAGAGAAGGAAAGAGTGAGGAGCCTCACTGCTGGAGAGCCAGGTCAGCAGGAGGAGGAAGTGGCTCAGATGGCCTTGGGGTCTTTGTGACCTGCTACAGAGTAATGCAAATTGGGGTCCTTATCTTCCAAAAGTGTTGAACTGGGGGAACAAGGCTAACGATCTGAATGAAAATGAGTCCCAAAGCAGAGTGGAGGTTATTCTGAGGTTCACCTAATTCTGTTTCAAACTTACCTTTTCCCTCCTTAATTTTCAGATTGTGAAACCACTGATCTAGAGATGTGAGTATAAAACCTTTGCATCCAAAATAAAAATTAACCTCAGTTAATTCAATTGGAATGTAGAACAAAGAAATATGAAATATTGAAAATACCTAGCATGAGTGCATTGTGTATCTCAAAGTGATTAGAAGAGAAGATTTTCAATGTATACAGCACAAATTAATGGTAAAAGGTTAAGGTGATAGGTCTGTTTTTTCCTGATTAGTCATTGCCAGTATACATATCAATCATAGCACTACATAGCCTTATAAATATGCACAAATTAAATATTTAATATCAGATGTAATACTTAGAGAGAACTTGTTAACAGTCTTCTAAATGTTTTCTTGTACTGTGTCACTCATGATTTTTCCCCACCCACAGGTCAGTGGTATCATGATCTTGCACTGGCAGACAGGAACAGTTGAGCAAAGATAACTGATCTCATGTCACCAAGCTGGCACCTTTGGAGCCTGAGTAAGTAATGGACACTCCCTGAAGAAAATCAGAGTAAATATGCTGCAAAATGATGACAATGAAAGATATCATAAGATACTTTTAATTTTTCTCTACATATTTATATAGTAGTATGTTTGGGTTAGTCATTTTTAAAATTTTAAATGACCTTATGGTTTCATATTCTGTTTTTTTAGTTAACTCTATATTTGAAAATATATCTGATTTTTTAAAAGTTAATGTGAATATTTTCATTAATGATCTATGACTATAGGCACCTATATAACCCATCTGATGTGTCTGAGTTATGGAAAGTGTTTCTTTGTCAATTTCTACATTTGTTATTGCTTCCATATCTTTAAGAGCCTGAAATTAAGTTACCTTATTATGCAAGACAGAGAATGTACATGAAGTGCACACAAGAGTCCAGTGGACCCTTGACTTATGAACTCTATTTGTTCACAAGGGCTGGATGTAACTCAAGTTGATTGTAAATTAATACTATTTTTCCCATAAGAAATAATGGAAATATCCATAATAGACTTCAAGCTTCCCAAATAACCCCTTTACTAACCCTTAATAGTAGAACAGAGTTCTATAATGTGCACAACTTACTGGGAACAATAATTATCTTAGTGTATTCACCAAAAAGTTATAAAATGTGCCTAGTCTACTAGAAAAAGCAACTTCATACTGTACTCACTAATCAAATGGACATCTTTGGCTTTCAGGAAGGATGAAATGGATGGTGGTTATTTTATGCTTTTTTGTTTCTTTTAATATCAGGAATCAAACTGAGGACCTTACGCTTGCCAATGTGGTTATTGTTTGGAAGGATAGTCCCTTTCTATAAGAACATCAGGATCTTGAGTCTCTGATGTTCTTTCTCTCCTTGAGAGAGTCCATAGCCCACTAGGAGCTGCTCTGACTCACCAGGTCTCAACATTTTCAAAACTAAAACCTGGTCTAAGGTTGTTCATTTCTGTCTTTTATTTTACACTGTTCTTTAGTATGATGTGACGTTGTTTTTAATTAAGTAAATGCAACTATTGGCATTCTGTCTATCTAGGAGAGTCTTCTCTACAAATGTATGTAGTTCTGCTTTTCATTTCAGGAAAAGCACTTGGTTGTACTGATTGTTGATACTCCCCCTCCTCTTCAGTAAGCTCCTCAGCTGCCATCTTTCTTGCTGAGCCTGAAGTTGCTGAACCCCCTCTATAGACTATTCTTCTGAGGGTTCCCCTACCAGTTCTCCAACATCATCACTGTCTACCTGTGGCCTATGGACGCTGCTACAGTGACAGTGTCATCAACCACAGGGTCAATTGAGGGCTCAGGCTCCTCTACACAGCCTGAAGTCTCTCTCCTATATAATTTTGGAGCACATTTTCTTCTAGGAAGATCTCAGTGTCTTTAGAGAGACATTGGTTCAAGATTTCTCCCTGAACCCCATAGGAAAGACCAGGGTTCGGGCTGTAACTCAACATATTGATTATAAGTTAAAACTAAAATTCTGCTCAGAAAAAGTTATTCCTTTATGAAGCCAGTTGTAACTCAAAGGTCCACTGTATCTAGATTATAAGAAACATGTATTATTGAAATACAAGAAAAATCGCTTTATTAAATAATATTTAATTGCAAAAATTATTGTAATCTTTTGCTAAAATTAATAAAAATATAAAAAAGAAAATAGCCCACCAGTCACCTGGGGAAAATAACTATCTTGCTACTATAATAATTTGTTTTTCATTTGGCTTCTTCAATTAAAGTAAGCATTATCATATATCAAAATTAATGTATATTATATAGACTTTGTATATTTTTTACATATTATACTGCAAATATTTCACAGGTAACAAAGCCTCAAAATGTTTAAATTCTGTCACTTGAATGGACAGAAATCATTTCCTTCTTCCTTTACTGCCTCATAGAGTTTGCCACTACTTTTTTTACAGCCCTGTTTACAAGTGCTTAAATCTTTTCTCCTGAGGCCTATTCCTTGGGAGATGCTACATTCCAATTTTTCTGCCTTCCATAAGAAAACACACTCACAGAACTGAGCAAGGATCATTTAAGGAGATGAATCCACAGCTCCAACCCACTCCATCTGGAAAAGATAATTTTCTCACATTTAATGCCTTTCTCTGGCTCACTAATGCCAAATTTTCCCATATAAAAACCAGTAAGAGAAAGACAGGCTAAGGCTCACAAACAGTTGCCCTTCTATGAGAAAAATAGCCATGAACAGAAACAGTGTAGAGGAGAAAGTCAATCAAAGAAGTAAGAGCCCAGGAAAGATAAATGAAGGGAAAATGGGTCCTGCATCTAATTCCAGCTCCAGTGTCTGCCTATCCTTGAAATCCTCCTTTTCCCATCATAAACATCTCAAAATTAAACAGTAGATGGTCTCCCCTAAACTGTGGATGGCAAGAAGAAATGTTAGTAGTATTTGGAGAATGCTAAGTCAATGTCAACAGTATGTATAGGAGACCTACAAAGTGATACATATGTTTGTTTCCAGAAAAATAGTATACACACTGCTAATACAAATAGAAAACACCCAAGGAGGGAACTAGGGGAAGGTGTTGTAGATGGATTAAATGTGTTATTAAAGCACTTGAAAATCTGGGGAAGAATTTAAAATTTTAGGCCATCTTCAATTACATAGCTAGTTTGAGGTTAGTCTTGGCTACATAATGTGATCTGGTCTCAAAGGATAATAATACAAATAAATACATGTTAAAAGGAGAAAATATAAATTTTTAAAATTTATTTGCAAATTCATTGGCTTTACAATTATTGCAGAAAGACCATCCCTGAAATCCAGGGCCAATACTTCAACACAGATGACTCTTTTGTAAGAGTTAATGATGGTTCCATGTCTCCTTGATGGGAACTGTGTGCTGTGTCTCTGAATGCTCTGTGAAGAAGAAACCATCTCATGTACTACCAATAAAGATTTCAATTAAAAGAAAAAAGAAACTCAAAATCTCATGGACACTGTTCTACAGTAAAGCAGCTGACTGACTTGCATAAGGGCCCAATCACTGAATGCTTTTCTTAACTCCTGACTCAGATGTGCCGGATGAGAATAACATAATAGACCTCACAGGTAGTGAAGGCTAAGTTATGTGATTCAGGAAATGAACAAAGAGCCTAGTGGGAAACCACACAGAGACAATGTTAGTTCTTTTGGCCTGGCCAGGTTTTCTTTCTTGTACAGTCATGACCAAAGGCTACTCATTTCTTATGTAATTGAAAGACACCAATCAACCCAGTTTGATTCTCATGACATTGTTCCTTCACTACAGAAACGGGACATGCGATATCCCCAGATATTGCAGAATTCACAACATGCACTCTCAGAACTATTCATTGTGTCCCCACAATCCAGTTGAAAATGCACAATTTCTTGTATTTGATTGTCTGTTAACTTAGTTCTTTAAGGTTCAATGTCCTACGTTGTACCTTGAACTGGAGGTAGTTATTCCACAGAAGTGTTGCACGTGATGTGTTCATTGTTTGTGGTGACAATAGTGACCATGAGTCACCTTCTCTGCTGCTCTGGCCACTTACTAAGCTTCTATGGATAACAGTGAGGTGACAGTGTCCAAACTGATATTCTCTAAGCACAAAGACAGGCAGAAACCCAATGGAAATAAAGTGAAATAGAGACATGGGACCACATGCTTGAGTCAGCAGTGACTCGGGTAACAAAAACAAGCAAGATGCTTCCTGGAGAGCCCAGTAGAGATATGAGCAGGAGTTTGAGGCTGGGAGCCCAGCTGGAGTTGGCTGTGGACTCTGCTGTCAGGAAGGATGTGGGTGGGCACAGACCCAGTGAGGGGATCTTGTGTGGGTCCTCTCCACAGTGCTGACACTGTGCATCATCCCACATAGCACAGTAGTAAGTGGCAGCATCTTCTTTTTTCACGTTTTTTATAGTAAGAATTGAGGAGCGAGATAGAGAATTTTTCTCTGCTAAAACTCTCTTGTTTTTTGCTTGAGCTGGGGTTGTGGTTGAGGCTACTTGAACCAAATGCTCCAAAGCCTGATCTTCATTCTGCAGGTACCAATGAATGGCATAAGTTTGAAAATTATCAGATGTTATCTTGCAAGGTATGTCAGCCCTTTTATTTTCTTCAATGGAAGTAGATATGTGAGACTGCTCCATTACTGTCACTCCAAGCACAACTGGAAGGATATTAAGGGAAATGTCAATGAGCATCAGAATATAAGAAGGAATCATGAAAGAATTACTTTGGTCATTCATCAGAGCCAAAGTGGGCAGAGAGAGACTCACAAGTACAGAAGGAGAAAAGGGTGACTGCCTGCAGCAGTGACATCCTGATTGTCAGGCTGTGTCCTCAACAAGAAAGCAGACACATAAAGAGCTGATGGTTGGACCCTTAGTCAGGGACAGGAAGGTGTGGCCAGAAGTGAGCAGCAAAATGAAGTGGCGGGTGGGATGACTCTGAGCCCTGCAGAATCTCACATCTACTCCACACATCTCAAGATAGGCCTGGGCTCATTGCACTGTTGTGTGGAAGAATGTGAGGGAGTCACGAAGGTACCTTTATTTGAGTGGAAAAAATCTGGTAGCTATTTTTCTCTGTATTCCTATGTTTGTGTGTTACTTGTTGAATTAGTACTAAGTTGTATGATGAGAAATATTAATGAGCATTTATCATTTACTAGAATTTTTTCCTACATATTCTGTACCAGTAAATCTTTACAACAGTCACATAAACTTCATGTTATCATTTTCAGTGTATAGATGAAGACTGTGAGGTTCAGAGAAGAGAAGGGCTCCAGATTCACACAGTGGAGAAGCAGAGACTTTCTGTAAAGATGCTCAAAACAGAGTAGCTGAGGTAGAAAGGGAGGAAGAAGACTGGAGTAAAAGTGTTAAAGATGTGTTACATATATTAGCAATTTAGCAAGATTATTGTAGTCTTTATGCAAGAAAATCATATAGAATTACTAATTTTAAGCTATACGTATGTTAAAAATTTCAGAGAAACAAGATAAGGCAAACATAAAATTTACCTTGATCATATCCACAGGACCAGCAACTATTAAAATTATGATCTGTCCACTTTTAGAGTTTTTCTTTACAAGTGCATAGATGTTATTGGTGTTTTACAGACAAAAATACATTGATCTATACAGAGTTTTGAATTCTTCTTTGTTTAGTTCAACTTATATTTCAAGCAAATTCCCACACCATTGAAGCTTAAGGTCTGCGTCTGTTCAGTCTGTGTCCCACAGGAACGGCCTATACTTAGGCAAAATACATCTCTTTGTCCCTCAAAACCAGGAATGCCAGTGTCAGAATTTTTTGCAGATTAAATACCATTACACAGTACAATTCCTGACATACAATAAATGTTCCATATTTATTTCATACTGTTACAACTACCTTTGCTTTTGTAAAATCTCTACTCCTTCAGCCTCCCATCAACTTTTCCACTATCTCCAAGACTTCTTTGTTAAATGTGTTTATGACTGTTCTGCAGTGACAACATAGGTAGGCCAAGAGAAATCTGTGGAATTTACATTCAGTTTTGCCACATTGAAACTATACTTTCCTGGTGTTATTCCTTCACCTAAACCCGTTCACTTGTATTGCATTACTCCCACATAGTTTTCTCTGAAACCAGGCTGAATCACTGCTGTTTAGCCCCTGACTGGGGTTCCCTGACCATGTGTCGAGCTCTGGGCCATCTCTGCCTGGCAGGTGTGACACAGCCTGGTGTGCATCCTTCACAGGAGAGAGGACTGGAAGAGGCTGGATCAAGTGATTGGATTTTCCTTCTGGGCCAGCTTCCTTATTTCCCCGTGTTTCCAATAAATATGATTTCCAAGTGTTCAACATTGTGAAGCTGACAGTTGAGGACATACAGAAGCAACACACCTCCAGTGCTTCTGCCCAGGTGGGAGCATTCTGGCCTGGTCACCACTGGGAGGACTCTGTCCCTTTCTCACCAGAGTATGTCCTGGGTATGGGAGGAAGAGTAGCCAGATGGAAGCTACTGGCTAAGCTTGTCCTAAGACATTGGCTTGAGCCCAGCTGCTGCTTCCACGGGGGCATCCACAGTCACCTGAACCTCACAGCTCCCCCGTGTGGCCGTGGCTGTCAACCAGCTCCTCCCAATGCCATCAGTGCAGCAGCTGAGGGTGTGAAGATTCTGAGTAGAGTGTGCCCAACTGGTGGAATTCACTCTTCCACACTATCAAAAGTAGGGATTAAGAAAGTCCTTAAGTGCTCTATTTCTTTTCTATTTTATTTTATTTTTTATCATAACTTTATCTTTTGTAATTCATTGTGACATTGTCTATACACATCATCATCACACTCTACATTGAGAATTTGTACCAGTATGTGACATGACTTCATTCTCATTTTCCCCCATTCTCCTGCTTACCCTACAATCCCCTTGCCCACTATATACATAAGTTTTATTTTCTTTTTACCTTCAAATTTTTTCCCCTTCTTTACTAACCTCTACCCCCATTTTTCCCTGTGAATATTTTTATTTCACAATATCTGTCATACATTCTGAAACTCATTTCCACTTAAGTTTCTTATGTCAGAGAAAAGATATATTATTTACACATACTGAGGATCAGTGGAGCAGATTAGAAGATTCAGAAACAACTCCACATATACTAATTCAACTCATCTTTGACAAAGAAGACAAATATCCTGAATGGAGAAAAGATTGCCTTTTTAACAAATGGTGCTGGAAAAACTAGAATCCTTTATATTTTAATGGACACATTCATTCTCTCACCCACAATCATGTGTGAGACATTTCTTCAGTGCACCACAGGATTACATGGAAAAAAATAAGATACAGTTTGCCAATTCAGAATCATATATTGCTCCACAATAAATTTTCCAGACAAAGATATGAATTAAGACATAATTTATTTTTCTTATTGTTTTAAAGACTACAAGTATTTAAAATGTATATTTCTATTAGTTATTGTAATTAATACCTCCCATGCAATGTGAACATTCTAAGTGATAGGTCTTTGGTGCACTTTGCCCATTAGCTACACAGTGAATCATCTTATTTCTGTTCTTATTTTACAGATAAGAAGACAGAGCTTCAGAGAATAAGGCTTTTCTTCAAGATTATACTAACAGAAGTGCCAGAACAGTAACTTGCATGAGAGGTTTCAAATCCCTTGTTCTCAACAAGACACATTTTTTTCTTCCATAAAGACATTTTGTTATACAGATCCATCACTATATCACTTTCATTCCAAAGTACTAGAATGATTATTTCATTTTGCTTTAGAGAAGATACACTTTATATGGACTTCTAAGTGATGCTTCCAAAGATTCATTTCTTCTGATACATGTTCACTGATGATCTATTAAGGGCAAGATATCAGCCAGGTACTGGGAATGTTAGAGGTCACTAACCTCATACCAGACAGAGGTCACTATTAATGTGAAAATTCCCTCTTCTAGCAATGATCACATTCCTCCTCATTCAAACCATGCAACACCTGGAACTCAGACTCACCCTCTGAAGAACTGTGAGTCTCTTTGCTCCCCTGAACCTTCCTGGATTCAGGCTATGTTTTCACACTTCTTGAAGATCTCATGACAAAGGAAGGAGTTCCATGAACCACTGTACCTATTCACTGCACTATTCTCAGAAAGAAATCCCAAGAGTGAAGAAATCAGCATGACTGGCATCTGGGACATAAAATACAGGGGAAGAGTGTGTAATGATCCCTATGGTTGTCTCTCATTGCCTTATGTACTCTCAGCACCTTCCAGCTCTTTCCTTCTGGTCTTTGTGATTTGCCTCTTCTGAACTGAGCACTATGCATCCTACATGAAAATTGGATAACATTCTGATGAAAAACCTATGGATCACAGACAAAATTAAAGAAGAAATTAAACAGCTTACACAATTAAATGATAACCCCAGTACAGCATATAGGAATTTATGGGAAACAATGAAAATAGTTCTACAAGGGAAATTCATAGCAATGAACATCACACCAGGAAAGCAGAGCAAGTTCAAATAAGCAATCTAGTACTGAACTTTAGGTACTCGAAATAGAGGAGCAAGGCAAACCTAAAGCTCATACTAGTGAGGAAATTATAAAGATCTGAGCAGAAACTAATGCGTTGAAGGCTAAGTGAACAAAGAATCAATGAATTGCAGGGTTGGTGCTTTGAAAAGATGAAACTGACAGACCTTGCTCAACTTTATCAAAGGAAGGAAAAGGCTCAAATCCATGCAATTAGGAAGGAAAAGGGGAAAATCACAACAGAGCTAATGGAAGCCCAGAGAATAACAAACATTTACTTTGAACATTTATACTTCAATAAGATGGAAAACATAGAAGAAATGGATAGATTTCTAGACACATATGAACCTCCAAAGTGAATATAAAAGATATAAAAATGTTTAGCATCTGAATATAAATCTGCAAAATTGAAAATTAATAAAAACCCTACCAACAAAGAAAAGTCCCTGTCCTGATGCTTTACTGCTTAATTCTACAAATCTTTTAAAGAAGAGTTAATGCCATTATTTCTCAAACTCTTTAATGAAATTGAAAAGGAAGCAATATTCCCATGTTCATTTCTGGAAGCAACCATTACATTGATTCCAAAAGGAGAGAAAGACCAAACAAAAACAGAGAACTACAGGCCAATCCCCTCAATGAACATTGATGAAAAAATTCTCAATAATATACTGGTAACCAGAATACAGAGGATCATCAAAAAGATCATACACCCTGATTAAGTTGGATTCATCCCAGGGATGCAAGGATGGTTCAGCATACACAAATCAATAAATGTAATTCATTATATTAACAGACTTGAGGACAAAACTCTAAGGTCATCTCAGTTCAGAAAAAGCATATGACAAAATCCATCATCCACTCATAATCACAACTCTACAGTAAATTGAAATAGATGGACTTTATTTCAACCCAATACAAGCTACTTATGAGAAACCAGCAGCCAGCACCATACTAAATGGTCAAAAACTGAAATCTTTTACACCAAAATCAGGAGCAAGACAAGGATATCCACTTTCACCACTCCTGTTCATTTTAGAGGTGGAAACGTTAGCCACAGCAATTAGACAAAAGAAAGATAGAAAAGGAAGAAGTTAAACTGTCATTATTTGCTGATGACATGGTACTCTATAGAGAAGATTCTAAAAACTCAACCAAAGGACTGCTAGACTTAACTGACAAATTTAGTAGCATAGCTGGATACAAGGTCAATAGCCTTTTTTATACAAAACAACAGACTCATTGAAAGAGAAATTGATGAATCAGTTCCTTTCACAATAGCATCCCCCAAATGAAATATATAGAAATCAGTCTAACAAAAGAGGTGAAAACCTCTATTCTGAAAACTACAGAATTCTGAAAAAGGAGACTGAAGAAGATATTAGAAAATGGAAAAAAGAAATTGTTTCTTTATGGGTAGGAAGAACCAATATCATCAAAATAACTATAGTCCCAAAACTGCTGTACAGATTCATTGCAATCCCAATGGAAATCCTACCAGCATATTTCATAGAGCTAGAGGAAAAAAAAATCCAAAAATTCATCTGAAACAACAAGAGACCTAGTATAGCAAAAGAAATTCTGGGCAACAAGGACATGTCAGGGGGTATCACAATCCCCAACTTGAAAGTACTATAAAGCCACTGTGATTTGAAAAAAAAAAAAAACCCTTCATAGTACTGGCAAAGTAATAGACCCAAGGATCAGTGGAATACATTAGATAATCCAGGAACAACTCCAGATATACTAAGCTAATTCATCTTGGACAAAGGAATGAAATATTCTCAGTGGAGAAAAGATAGCCCCTTTAACAAACGATGCTCAGAAAACTGGGCTTATACCTGCCAAAGACTAATGCTAGATCTATCTCTTTTACCATGCACTAAACTAAAATCAAAGTGGATTAGAGACCTCAATATCAAACAGAAACACTAAATCTGCTACAGAATAGGTTAGGTAGAACTCTAGAAGATATTGGCTTAAGAAAGACTTTATTTACAAAACCTGTATAACATAAGAACTAGCAGAAGGAATCAACAAATGGTATCTCATTGTATTCAAAAGCTGCACAGCAGAAGAAATAATCAGTAGAGTTAAAAGACAACTGACAATTGGGAAAAAATATTTACAAGCTGTTTCTCAGAAAAAAAGACTACTATCTAGAATATATAAAGAGCTCACAAAAGTAAGCCCCTCCCCCAAGTATAAAGACCTAATTCAAAAATTGCCCTCAGAGGGCCAAGGATTTGGCTCAGTGGTTCTGGCACCTGTCCTGTAAGCGCAAGGACGTGGGTTCGATCCCAGGTAGCCACATACCATACTGGGCATGGAGACTCGCGCCCAGCAGCAACCAGTACCACATACCACAAGTGCTAGGCGTGGTGGCTCACGCCTGTAATCCCAGCACTCAGGAGGCAGAGGCAGGAGGATTGCTGTGATGCGTTTGAGGCTGAGCTCAGGGCCATCCTGAATTACAAAGCGAGACCCTGTCTCAAAAACAAAAAACAAAAAACAAAACAAGCAAACAAAAAAAATTGGCCTCAGAAATGAATAGACATTTTTCAGAGGAAGAAGGAAAAGCAGCTATAAAGCCTATAAAGAAGAGCTCAACATCACTGGTTGTTTGAGAGATGCAGATGAAAACAACACTGAGAATGACTACTACCATGAAATCAAGCAACAGTAAATGCTGGTGAGGCTGTAGGGAGAAAGGAATCTTTCTCCACTGTTGATGGGGATGTAGACTGGTATAACCACTATAGAAATCAGTGTGCAGATTCTTCAAAAAACTAGGATTAGAGGTCCCGTTTGACGTTGCTATTCTGCTAGGTATATACACAAAGGAATTAAAAGTTTCATATCACAGTAATATACTTTCACCATGTTTATAGAAGTTCAGTGTGTGATAGCTAAATCTTAGAAACAACCCAAATGTCCATCAACTGGAGACTGGATAAAGAAGATGTAATTTTTTATTTAAAATGGAATACTATTCATCCATAAAGAATCATAAGTTTGAGCCATTTATATTCAAATGGATGTACCTTTAGGACATATGTATAAGTGAAATAAATAGATCACAATTATATAAATATCATATATTTTCTTTGGTATGAGAAGCTGGGGATGTAATTCTACAGTGTATCTCTTTTCTCTGGTGTGAGAAACAGGATTAATTCTACAAGGTATCTCTTTTAAATAGAAAATATTCAAAGGGAAATGGATATGGGGTGGATAAGAAGGTAAGATAAAAATGTGATAGTTAAAAAAAGGAAACAAAGCTTATGTATACAGAAGACCGGAGTATTGTAGGGTAAGCAGAGAATGGGAAAAATAGAGAAGTAAGTCATATCAGTACACATTCTTGATGTTGAGTGTGATCATGTTGTTTATATGAAATATACCAATAAGATCAACTATAGAGCCCAAGATTTAACTCAGTGGTTCTGGTGCCAACCTTGCAAGCACAAAGTCCCTAATTCGGTCCTGAAAACCACATACCACAATGCCGAGCAGGGAGCCTCACCCATATCAGCAATCATTACCACACACCACAATGCTGGGCATGGTGGCTCACACCTGTAACATCAGAACTCAGGAGGCAGATGCAAGAGGATTGCTGTGAGTTCAAGGTTAGCCTAGGCTACATAGTGAGCTCAGAGTCATCTTGAACTACAAAAGGGAGGCCTTGTCTCAAAAAAAAAAAAAAAATCAATTTTTTAAAAGAGATAACTAGGCAGTGCAAAATTACAGTTTCTCACCAGGAATAGAAGTTAACAGGAAGTGCTGCCATTAAAGACATCTCAGGGCATGGTTATGGTGTTTCTGGGGTGCCACTGATAGCCACCAACCTCCCTTTCTGCTCTGCTTTGACACTGAGGCATCCACAGGAGGACAGAAAGTGCTGCAGGCTGTGCTGAGGCCCAGCAGGGCTGAGGGCTGGATAAGGGAGCTCAAACACTGAGCGGGCTATGGTCACATTCATGCTGAGTGGGATGTGTTCATTAGTGTGGTCTGAGACACGGTCGGTCCCCAAAGGAAATTTATTTTTTCTGTTCCTGTGAATTTGGTATTAAGGAACACAGTGGAGCAAACAGAATTTCATACACTTCATTTTGTGGTATTTCATCTACAAAAGACATCACAAAGTTTCTTGAGATTATGACTTTTTAAAATTTTCATTTCTTGAGGTAAGTATGAGAAAGTCAAAGGCCTGGATTAAGGTGCGTCAGGATGTGAGTGTGAATGAGTGTCTTACCTTGATGCCCTGCCATGAAGATACGTGTTTTTGTTTCATTGTTAAATTAAATAATTTCACTTCCATTATATTGATTCAGCCAACTAGAAACAAAGGAACTGTGTTTCCAACAAAACTAAAATTATTAAAAAATAAATAGCATTTTTAAAATATTCTTCCACCAGTCTGAGAAAAAGAGGAACCTAAGCACATTCCCTATAAGAGCAGATGAATATTAGAAGTCATTAACCTCATCTTCCCAGCATGTGAACCCAAGAAGAAGGCTGAGGAAACAGGGCACTGGAGCAGCAAGTGCCAGCAGGGGGAAGAGTCTGCTGAGGTGTCTGTGGACAGATGGTCTCTCAGGCTCTGAGCCAGATCACTCATTTCTGAATATCAGAAACACACAGGTGTGCCCATAGCTGTGTGATGGCACCACAGAAGTGAGCCCATTGACCAAGCCAAATGTTACATTCCCAGTTATCTTATTGCTGTTGGTCCTACATAGGACATAGGAAGCTGTAATATGAGCACATAGGAGGCTGAGGTAGAAGAATTTTGAGTGGAAGACCAGCTTGCATTGCTCAGCTTGTTCCCCTCAGCTAGGCTACATAGTGAGAAACTGTCTGAAAGGAAAATAATACAAATAATTATATTTCAAAAGAGGAAATTAATAATGTACTTACCTACTAAAAGTTACTTGGAAATTGATTAGCTTTTCATTTAGAAGTGAGAGATTAAATTCAGAGTGGATACTGCTGCACATGGTAATTCTTTGTAACAGTAAATGGTGGTTCCATGTCTCCTCAACGGAAACTAGTGTCTTGTCTTTGAATCCTCTGTGGAGAAGAAGCTCTTATGTACCAGTCAAGAAACACCAAATTCCCTGGGTGATAACCCTGTTCTACAGTAAAGCAGCTGAGGACCTGCATGAAGGCCCAATCACTGAGTGCTATTTTTATTTCCTGACTCAGACATGCTGGATGAGAATAACAGAGAAGACTTCATAGGTAGTGAGGGCTGAGCTATATGATGTGGACAAAGAACTGAGACTCTAACAGGAAGTCACACAGGGGCAGTGTTAGCTCTTTTGGCTTGGCCAGGTTTTCCTCATTGTAGTCATTATCAAGGGCTACTCAATTCTTATGCAGTCAGGAAACTTCTTTGTGGACAATTTTATTCTCATGACATCATGCTGTCAGAATCCACCTCCCCTCAGCTCCCATAGAAATGGCACCTTCTCCAACCCCAGAGTGCCCCACATATCCTACCGCTCACAGATGCACAATCCTACAGATATTCATTATGACCACATAGTTCAGTTAAAAATGCACAGCTTGTTGTCTGGGTTGTTCACTAAGCTTCTGTTCTCTAAGCTTCAGTGTTCTTGGGTGGACCAGAGTGGTTATTCCAGAGAGGTGTTGCATGTGATGTGTTCATTGTATGTGGTGACAGTGGTGACCATGAGTCCCTTTGTGTGCTGCCCCTGACCATTTGCTCAGCTTCTCTGGATGTTGCTAAGATGACAGTAGCCCAACCTGTGTTCCTCAGCCTACAGACAGGCAGGAACTCAGTATGAAGCAGGGTCATATGGGGACCTTTAACCCCATGCTGAGATCGACTGGCACTCAGGTGACAGAATCAAGCAAGATGCTTCCTGGAGAGCCCAGTAGAGATATGAGCAGGAGTTTGAGGCTGGGAGCCCAGCTGGAGCTGGCTGTGGGCTCCGATGTCAGGAAGGATGTGGGTGGGCACAGACCCAGTGAGGGGATCTTGTGTGGGTCCTCTCCACAATGCTGGCACTGTGCATCCCACATAGCACAGTAGTAAGTGGCTGCATCTTCTTTTTTCACGTTTTTTATAGTAAGAATTGAGGAGCGAGATAGAGGATTTTTCTCTGCTAAAACTCTGTTGTTTTTTGCTTGAGCTGGGGTTGTGGTTGAGGCTACTTGAACCAAATGCTCCAAAGCCTGATCTTCTTTCTGCAGGTACCAATGAATAGCACCAGTTTGGAAATCGACAGATGTTACCTTGCAAGGTATGTCAACCCTTTTATTTTCTTCAGTGGAAGTAGATATGTGAGACTGCTCCATTACTGTTGCTCCAAGCCCATCTGGAAGGATGTTAAGGGAAATGTCAATGAGCATCAGAATATAAGAAGGAATCATGAAAGAATTACTTTGGTCATTCATCAGAGCCAAAGTGGGCAGAGAGAGACTCACAAGTGCATAAGGAGAAAAGGGTGACTGCCTGCAGCAGTGACATCCTGATTGTCAGGCTGTATTCCCAACAAGAAGACAGGCAAATGAAGACCTGATGGTTGAACCTTCCGGCAGGGACAGGAGGGTGTGGCCAGAAGCAGATAAGGAAGTGGTAAATAGGATGACTCTGAGCACAGCAGCATTTGACATCTGCTCTGCACTTCTCAAGATAGGGCTGGGCTATTTGTACTGTTGCATGGAAGAATGTGAGGGAGTCACGAAGGTACCTTTATTTGAGTGAAAAAATCTGGTAGCTGTTTTTCTCTGGATTCCTATGTTTGTGTGTTACTTGTTGAATTAGTACTAAGTTGTATGATGAGAAATATTAATGAACATTTGTCATTTACTAGAATTTTTTCCTACATGTTCTGTACCAGTAAATCTTTACAACAGTCATATAAACTTCACATCATTTTCAATGTATAGATGAAAACTGTGAGGTTCAGAGGAGAGAAGGGCTCCAGATTCACACAGTGGAGAAGCAGAGACTTTCTATAAAGATGCTCAAAACAGAGTAGCAGAGGCTGAAGGTAAGCAAGAGGATGAAGATGAGATATGTGTAATACCAGTTCTCCAAGATGAGTGTAGTCTTTATGAAAGAAAATTATATAGGACTACAAATTTTAAACTATATAAATGTTAAAATCTCCAGAGAAACAGTATAAGAAAAATATAAAATCTTCCTCAGTAATATATCCAGGACCAACAAAAATTACTATTTATTAAACTACTACCATTAATTAAACTTTTCTTTGCAAGTACATAGATATTATTGGTCTTCTACAGACAAAAATACATTGATCTGTACAGAGTTTTGAATTCTTCTTTATTCTCCTTATGTTTTTTTTTTTTTTTTTTTTTTTTTT
>PVIR01011751.1:0-46371 GCA_004026965.1 Petromus typicus
TTTTCTCTGGTATGAGAAAATAAAGATGTAAATGAGTCCTAGCATTGTATGTTATATATTGTGAAATAGAAAATGCTCAATGTAAAATAAGGTGAAAGGGGACAATGTTGAGATTGTAACAAAAAAGTAAGGAAACAAATTTTATGTATATGGGCGGGGTGGTAGGGCGGGTAGGGCTATGGGAAAAAATGAGAATTAAGTTGTGTCTTATACTGGTACAAATCCCCATTATGGAGTGCAATCATGATGTGTATATTTAATGTACCAATAAAGATAAAAATAATAATAATAAAAAAATAAAACAACACTAAGATTCCATCTTACCCCAAAAATGAATTTCAATCATCACAAAATCAAACAATAATTGCAGAGTCCCTGAGGCGAAAAAGGAGCCTTCCTTCATTGCTGGTGGTAATGTAAACTAGTACAACCATAATGGAAATCCAAAAGGAGATTTCTCAAAGAACTGAAATTAGAAATTTCATATAACCTAGCTATGTCCTTACTAGGTATCTTCCCCAAAGAGTTTAAGACATTCTACTACAATGATACATGCATGCCAATGTTTATGGCAGCAAAACTTATAATAGCTAAGTTCTGGACACAGCCTATATACTCATCAACAGACAACTGGACAATGCAATACTATATATAAAAGAATACTACTCTACTATAAAGAATGACAGATTTGATATATTCAGAAAAATTGATGCATCTGGAAAATAGAATGTTGAGTGAAATAAACTACACATTCAAGATTCAATACCTTATGCTCTCTCTCATTTAAATGAGGCATAATACAAACAAAAAGAACAATAAAGGATGGCGAGATGGGGACAAGAAGATGGATCTCCTGCTACAGGGAAGTGAGCTAAGGGAAAAGCTGCAAGGGGTAAGAAAGAGGAGAAGGGAAAATAAGTAAAGACATGCCATGTACAGGAACCTAATATCTCAATTAATGAAAACATTACATGCTATACCAAGCTAAGATTAATAATATCAACAAGAATGTAAAAGGGAATAGAGGAATTTGAGGGGGGAGGAGGTTGGAGGGAGGAAAGTGAAGGGGGTTTCGAAAAAGAAACAAGCTGGGGCCGGGGAGTTAGCTCAGTGGTTCCGGCGCCTGTCTTGCAAGCGCAAGGGCCCAGGTTCGATCCCAGTAACCACACAACAATATTGGGTGTGGAGACTCACCCCAGCAGCAACCAGTACCACATATCACAGTGCCGGGCGTGGTGGCTCACACCTGTAATCCCAGCACTCGGGAGGCAGAGGCAGGAAGATTGCTGTGATGTGAATTTGAGGCTGAGCTCAGGGCCAGCCTGAACCACAAAGCAAGACCCTGTCTCAAAAACCTTAAAAAAGAACGCTGAGGACCACAACTACTGTGAACATGTTTAAAAGTCTAGTTTAATGTTCTCTGAAAGTCTACCTCATTGACATGAATAGGGATGGAATTTCCACATTAATTTCCCTCTACATAATGTCAAACTTTCAGGCTAGGAGTTTGCAACAGAATAATCAAGTCTACTTTGTTCTTGTTTATTTCTGTTATTCTTGGTTTTTTTTTTTTTTTTGCAGTGATAGGGATAGGACCCAGGACACTGCTCATTATTATTTTTTATTTTGAGATAGGGTCTCACTACATTGCTAAATTGGCCAGACTGGTCTCAAACCTGATATCATCCAGCCTCAGCCTTCGAGAATGATGTTACCTCTGGCATGTAACACTAGGCCTGACTGAATTAACTATTTTTAAAACACCAAGAAGCCATGAGACAAAACCTGCAAACAACAAAAGATCAATCCAACACATGAAAACAAACAAAAACCTTCAACATGAGCCATGGTCTCAGCTCAAGACCCAACGTAAGTGGCTTACCATCATCATCCTCTCGTTTTCTACTTCATTGAGCAACTCAGCAAATTCCTTGAAGGATTCAGCTGGTAGGAGAGAATAAAAGATAAAAGAAAATTAATCATGAAGCTTGACAGACAAGTGGCCAGGGATCTTCCCAACACAAATTAGAGGCCAATACCACAAACTCACATAGAACCAAAGAAAGGATTAAAATAAGACTAGCAGTGCAGGTACGTTGAGTGCCTGTTGAATGCTTTTGCACTTTTTCTTTTCTGTTTGTTTTGCTAACCCCCATTCAAGAGCTTTTCCACAAGGAGTATTTTATGTAATTCTCAGATATCATTAGGAATACCTGGAGCTTCTCTAATTTCATTAGGAAGCAAACAGAATAAGGGAGGGGCAATAGGTTTGCTATGCACAGAATGGCTGCTCCAGAATCCAAAGGAGTTTGGGCCACCGGTCCACCAAACCTCAAACTAGGCAAATATCTCTGTGTAAACTTGCTATGCTTTGATTTCCTCATTTATAAAATAAAATTAACTGTTATTTCACAGTTGTTATAAAATGGAACGAAATATGCATTGTGAGCAGATGTTATTTTTCTTGCTTTCAGAAGTATTCTGTTGGAGTAAAAAGCATATCTAAGTTACTGGCTGTATGACCTTAGACAAGTTGCTCAATGCCCTTGAGATCCATTTTCCTTCCCTAGATACAATTCCTATCTCATAGGTTTACCTTATTGGTTAAGTAAGATGATACACACACAGTTCCCAATACACATGGTAGCTATTGAATAAATATTACTCCTTTCTCTGTTGGGTCTAAAGAAGTTATTCTCAATCCTGGCACATAAAAATTGCTATCAGTTGCAGACCCTAAAAAATACCAGTGCCATGTCCTTCCCCAGACCAATTAAATCCACATTTACCTAAAGGAAGACACTTAACTGTTTCGCTGTACTCACAAAACTTCTAATACCAAACACATAGGAATTTTCTAGAACTAAGCACTTTTCCCACTCTTTCAGAAACCAGCTGGTCCTACAATTCAACCACCCAGGATCAGTACAAGCTCCACAGGACCAGGGGAGTGCCACAGCTCAGTGGCACAAAATTAACCCTGACTTCTGATATCGGTCATAAGTCCTGGATTTGACCAGTACTTTACAAAAATTAGAGGTTTCCAAATGCCCCTTCTGAACCTTCATAATTTCTTAGAATGTTTTACAGAATTGATCAAAATAATTTATTTACTAGTAAATGTTTATATTATAAAAGATGCAACTTAGGAGGCAACAGATCAAATAAATGCACAGGGCAAGGTATGCAGGAAAGAGCGCAGTTTTCAGACCTTCTCTATGTGTGCCACCTCTCTGCACTTCCTTGTGTTCACCTGAAGGTGAAAGCCAGGCCAGTGACTTACATGCACCATGTTTATAGCAGCACAGTTTGCAATAGCTAAAACATGGAAAGAGTCCAAATGCCTATCAATTGGAGACTGGATAAATAAGATGTTTTTTCAAAAATAAAACGGAGCATTACTCAGCCATGAAGAATACACTTGGGGCATTTATATTTAAATGGATGCACAATGAGGCCATACTCATAAGTGAAATAAATAGGACACAGGTGTGTAAGTGCTGCATTGCTTCTCTAGTGTGACAGACTGAAGGTGTAAATGAGGCCCAAAATGTATGACAGATATTTTGAAACAGGAAGAAAATGTTGAAAGAGAAAGAGAAAGTTGGGGGGGAGGCACCAAGAAGGGACAGAAAAACTTTGATGGCAAAAAGGAAAAAATGGTAACAAAGCTAGGAAGCATGCAGGGTTGAAGTGAGGACAGAGGAAGGGGAAAAAATTAAAATCTAGAGATATATCACATACAGGTACAAATTCTCAATGAGGAATATGATCATAATATATTCCTAAAATGTACCAATAAACTCAATTTATTTTTTAAAAACTTTTATATTGGTGTACATTTGTAATGCATAATAGCGATGCTCATTTTGAGGAATTGGTGCATTTATATAGGATATCTCGATTATTTGAAGCCTTTTAGCGTCCACTCTCCCACAATCTCCCTCCCCCAGACTGCCTTCCTTATCTTCAAACAGTCTGCCATATTTTTAGAATTTCTAAGAGTTTCTCATCCTAAAAAAAACTAAAGCACTAGCCTGAAATTAATAGTATAAAGATCTAAGTTCAAAACAAGAGCATTTTTTTCTTTCTAAGATTAAAGAACTGCATGCACGCAGGGATATCTTTCAAGCACTGTGAACTGATAGCAAGTTCAACATTGGCATAAAAAAGATAAATACCCTACTCGAAAAGAATAAATAGGAAAGATGTAAATGATTTCTAGTATATATAGTTGATATTGTGAAATAGAAAATATTTCAAAGAGGGTGTAGGGGTAAATAATGAGGGGAAAAAGAATGTGATAGTAATTTAAAAAAGGAAACAAAGCTCAGCTATATAGGGGGTGGGGGTTGCAGGGCGGGTGGGGGAATGGGAAAAAATGAGAATCAAGTCATGTCATATTCTGGTACAAACTCTCAATGTTGAATGCAATGATGATGTGTATTCATAATTTACCAATAAAAATTTGAATGAAAATAAAGAATAAGTAAGAAAATAAATGAAATGGTACTGTACTGCCAGTAAGATATAAAAGAAGTCAGAGGGATGACGTTGTTGTTGTTGTTGTTGTTGTTGTGGTTGTTGTTGTTGTTATCATTACTCTGGCATGTTTCCAGTTAAGATGGGTTTGCCTCTAAAGTAACTGTGACAAGTATTATATTGAAATATTTAAAGGAAAAGATCAGTGTCCTGAACTAGAAATGTTCCAGGTCCCTCTCTGAGGTCTTAATCCTCACAGTAACTGTATTAAGCATATATCAATATCTTCCATTTGAGGAGAGACAATGAAGGCACAGAGAAGCCAGAAAACTTGCTTTAAGATCATGTAGGAAATAAATGGTACAGTAGGTTTGAAATTCAGACAAAATCTTGCTGCCAGAGCTAACGTTTTCCATCTGGCACACAGCCTACACATCCTTAAGCAGAGGATATTGATGATTAGACTACTAAAATGTCATCTGAATAGATTACTATAAATGTTTTAAAATTAGTCTGGCATCATCATTCACAAAGAAAAAATTCAAATTTAATAATATTAAGGATGTATCAAAGTGAGCTGTAGCTGAAAGATCAGATCATTTTTATAAAGATATCATCTACACACCATAAAATGTACCATTTTAAATGAACAACTCAGTGATTTTAGTATATTTAGACTTTTGTGACCATCACCATTTTCTAATTCCAAAATATTTTCATGTCCCCAAAAGACACTCCAAATATATTAGCACCACACTCCCATTTCCACTATTTCCCCAATCCCACACAATTACTAATCTATTTCCAACCTCTCTGGATTTTCCTACTCAGACATTTCATATAAATGGGAACATACAATTTGTGAACTTTTTGTCTGGCTAGTGACACTTATCATATTCTCAAGGTCCACCCATGATTTACTCAGTATTAATCCTTCATTCCTTTCTATTCCAGGAAACATCCCATTGTATAAATAGATGACACTTGTTTAACGGAAATCAAACTATGGGCAACTTGTGGTGCATCTTTTTATTGCCTATTAATAATGTAACCATGAGCATTTGTGTACAAATTTTTGTATGGATACAATTTTCAGTGCTTTTGAATATATACTCAGACTTGGAACTGCTGAGTCATATGGTAACTAACCTTTTCAGGTAATGCCAAAACTGTTTTCCAAATCACCTACATTATTTTATGTCACCAAAAGCAATGCGTGAAGGTTCCAGTTTTTCCAAGACCTTGCTAATACTTGTTACTTTTCATCTTTTTGAAACCCACAATCCTAGGGAGTTTGAAATAGTATCTCAATTGTGCTTCTGTTTTACATTACCCTAATGAATAATGATAATGAGCATCTTTTTATTTTTTTCTTGTAATTCTTATTGTTGTATACATCTTCTTTGGGAAAATGTCTATTCAATTATTTTCTCCATTTTAATTGAGCTATTAATATTTTACGGAACTATACAAGTGCATTTTCCACTCTGAACACCTGTCCCTTAGGACACAGATGATTTGAAGAAAATTTCTCTTATTTTCTTTCATTATACTGACTTTGAAAGAATAAAAGTGTGAAATAACAACAGTTTGAGAAAACAGATATGTTTAAACTGATTTAAACATTATATAATGTGCATACGCATCAACAGATCATGTTACCCCATTATTATATACAAAATTTTATATATCACTTAAATTTAATTTTTTAAAGAAAAGGTTTAAACTTTTTCCAGTCTACTTTTTATGTTTTTAGATCAGCATGCTTATGATACATTTACATTTTTATTGGAGAAGTGGTAGAGATACATATCTTGATAGTTTTCAAATCCCTTACTCCCATTTCCTTCCTTTCCCCCCTCCCCTTCCTCCAATCCTTTTCCGCATCTTCATGCCCACCTCTAAGAAGTCTGTCCTTTTATTGCTTCCATTTCTCCTTTATTTTATTTTTTGTTATATTTTAGGTTTATCATATACAAGAAATGGTGCAAAATTTAACTCTGTGTCTGTATTATGGAATGTATTTTGGGTTTCATATGTAAGAAACCACTGCCCCAAGTAAAAGCTCTGAAGATTTATATCTGTACACGTCTCTTAAGACATTTCCAGTTTTAGTTCTTTAATTTGTTCATCCATTATGAATTCATCTATTACATGCTGTGAGATATCTCAAGATTACGGTAAGTTAAAAAAGGGAAAGAAAAATTTGATGGTGAAAAAGGCAGTAAAACTCATGCATATGGGGGCAGAGAGTTGTAGGGAAGGGAGGGGGAAAATGAGCATCAAGATGTGTCATGTACAGGTACAAACTCTCAATGTTGAATGTGATCATAATGTATATATAAAATGTACCAAGAAAGAATTCAATTAAAAATATACCAATAAAGGGCCGAGGATTTAGCTCAGTGGTTCTGGTGCCTGTCTTGCAAGCACAAGGACCCAGGTTCAATTCCCCAGTAACCACATACCATACAAGGCGTGGAGACTCACGCCCAGCAGCATCCAGTACCATGTACCACAGTGCCGGGCGTGGTGGCTCACGCCTGTAATCCCAGCACTCGGGAGGCAGAGGCAGGAGGACTGCTGTGATGTGAGTTTGAAGCTGAGCTCAGGGCCAGCCTGAACCACAAAATGAGTCCCTGTCTCAATATATATATATATATATATACACACATATATAAAATCAATTTTTTAAAAGATTATGACCAAGTACACAATAATAAATATTTTTAACCTACGAAGGTGAGATATCTTTGCTTTTGGTGTCAGGGTAATAATGGTTTCAGAACGAGTTAGGAAATGTTCCTCTGTTCTTAGGTTGTAGAACAATTTCTGAGAGTACAGCATTAAGTGTTTAAATATTTGGTAGGATCCACTAGTGAAGTAATCCAGGCCTGGGCATTTCTCAGTGTTACTTTCTTATTATAAATTCAATCTACTTTTACAGGTCCATTCATATTTCCTTTTTCTTCTTCAGTCACATTCAGTAGCTTTTGTCGCTATAGGCATTTGTCCATTTTTACATAGGTTATCTAATCTGTTGTCATAGAATCAGATGTAGCATTTCTTAATAAGCACTTTTATTTCTGTAAGTTAGTAGTAATGTCTTTTATTCTCTTCCTGATTTTAGCAATTTGGATATTCTCCTGGTCATTCTAGTTAAGGTTTTATCCATTTTATTTATACTTATGAAGAAGAACAAATGTTTGATTTAATTCTTATTATTTCAAGATGCCTTAATATATTGGATTTCTTCTATTTTCCGTTTCATTAGTTTACTGAGTAATCTTTATTTCCTTTCTTCTGCTTATATTGAACTTCTGTTTTTCTAATGTCCTAATATGGAAGGTCTGGCTATTTGAGAATTTTTTTTTTCTCTCTTAATAGGGAGTTCAAAGTCACAAATTTCCTTAAATCACTTTTACTGGCAACTCATAAAATCTGGTATGATGTGATATTGTTTTTGCCTATCTCAAAGTATTTTCTTGTATTTACTATGATTTTCTCTTTAATCTATTGGTTAGTTAGTAATACATAGTTTAATCTGTAAATTTTTGTGAATTTCCCATATTTAAGTTACTAACTTGATGAACAGTTTTGTTGCTTTCCAATTTCATTCCATTGTAGTCAGAAAATGTATTTTTTTTTTATTCTGAATCTTTTGCACTTATTGAGGACTGTTCTCTGACTTGTCACAGCTGTCATTAGATGGCTCCTCAAAGCCTCCTGTGGCATTTTCAGATATAAACACTGGGCACAAACATGTACATGAAATTGTATGTTGACAGGAATAAGGACCCTGAGCCCCGCATACTCAGGGAGCAGCGCTTGCACAGGGATCCTGCGGACCAGCTGAAGCGAACCAAGCCCTGGTGGCCACTGGAACCCACTCACTGAGCTGCGAGGGACTGGGCAGAGCCATTACAAGTGGTGGCAGAGGAAAGGTGGCGACCTCTGCCTGCATCACGAGGGGCTCTAGTGTCACTCGTGAAGCCTGAGTGTTCAGACACAGGGGAAGTGGCAACACCATCTCAAATGCCTGTGAGGGCTTCAGTGCCCATTGTTCCATGCCAGCCTCTACTCCCCCTTGTGTGCTACAGCTGGGCACATGCAGACCTTCACAGGAGGAGAAATACGGTGCAACGATGTGCATCTTGCCAGAATGTGTTCCTCAGGAGGGGTTTTAAAAATGGGAGGCACAGTCCACTCTTGAAAAACATGAAGGATAGTACTCAGGGGTTTGCAAAAAAAACCAAAAAGCCAAATGTTAAGGGGATCTTTCCTGCAAATTACGTTCACTTGAAATAGCCAGTTATCAATAATACGGGGCAGGATGAAGCTGTGGTACCACTTGGAAGATTCTGTTGTGATGGAGGTTACAGCAACACTGCAAGAATAGGCCAGTGTGTGGAAACAATGACACGTAGTTGCAAAGTGGATCTTAGAAAGGATAAGCAATGTGTACAAAGTCATGTAAACAAGTGAGCAGCCAAACCTGGCTTCACTGGACTCTAGGACTTAAATACATTACCTTTATCTTCTGGATGATCCTTTGAATGTATTTAATATATTTCACATTCAGTGCATTAATGATTTTAGTAGTTGCCTTCTAACACAGAAATTAAATAGATTAATTGGGATTAAGATTATCTGGAAATGCTACTCCTCTTCATTGCTAAATAAAATAACAACACTTAAACACAATAGACATTTTTTTTCTTTTTCCAGTAAATACAAGCTGTCTGAGTTTAGCATGTCAGCCCTACAATTATGAACGATGGAGAGGCACTCTTTCCCCCTGCTCTGTCTTCCACCGTATAGTGTGGAAGGGTTACCGTGGGAATGGAGCAAACACACATGGAGAGAAACAGTCAGGTAAAGTAATCATTTTACTTCCAGTTGCGTTGGGGCCAGACTACACCAAGTTAGGCTCAGAATGTCCGGGTGCAACCAACCATTCTGTCCTTTCTTATATAGCTCTCTGCTCCTATCTCATTCTTTGATGGTTGGGTCTGATTTAACAGATGGTTACATTCTTGTTACCAGCCTCCATTATAAGCAAAGTAAAACTTGTTTAAGTTGAGTGTCCTGTCTCCAGGCCAGCCTGTCATTGACCCAGATGAGGAGGAAGCATAAACTGATAGTTATGAACCTGGGACAGGTCAGGAAGCAACCTAAGGGGAGTAAATGGTTTACATTTCTTTTCCCATCTTAAATTCACAGCAGCTAAAGTGAACAGTGTAGAAATACCCTTTTTCATATTTTAACCTAATTCACTGCCATTTATACTTCAGAGCTGCTGGAGTATTCTGATTTACAGGGGCTGGCTATTAATCGGACAGGGTAAGCAATCTTTATAAATAGGGGCCAAGCTCACAGCAGACATGTCTAATCCACATGTTTTTCTAATATTCCCTCCCTTTGTCTTAAAACATTTTAATTTTACTATTAAGCATGTTCCAATTTGTTTGCTTTTCTCTAACAATAGTACAGTACTTGATCCTCGTGTCTCAAGACTGGCCACTTTTGAATAACACATTTCCAGTCTGACTAGTAGGACGGAAGAAACAAATGAGACATGCGTCTTTCCTCAAAGGGTACTTCCTGGAAGCTACACAGGACAGTTCCTGCCTACTTCCTGCTGGTTTAAACTGACATCATAAAGTAACCTCTAGAAGAAAGAGGCTGAGAATTGGTCTGTATTTTAGATGGCTTGAGACTAGCCAAATATCAAGGCTTCTATAAGCTATAGAAAAAGAGAAGGAATACCAGCAATGGAAGGAATCACCAGCAATAACTGCCACAGTGATCTTGAAAATTGTTTTCATAGAAAGCTCTAAGGTATTTTTGTTTTTTTTCCAGATATGTCTGTGAAACAGTCCACTATTTCATGTCTTCACCCAAGACTTGAATATTTGCATATAGAAAAGTTAATTTTAGGTTATACATGGCAAAGTAATAAAGACATTGATAACAATCATGAGAATCACTACAGCTCTTCTTTAAAGTTTTTGGTAACTTCATATGCATCTGTGAAGATAGATGGATTATTGCCTATCATTAGAGCTTTACAAGTTAAAATGGTACCAATATGCTATCTTCTGTTATAGTACTTGATATTAGTCAAAAATGGTTTAGAAAGACTTTGTTTGATATAGTATTTTTAAACATTTACATTCTGAAAAATCTTTTAAGTGTACTTTGAGAATTATACACGTCTTTTGCCAGAGATGTAGAGATATGTGAAAGTGGGGGTCTATATTGGAAAAGAACTACTGCAAACAGCATTTGTATAGTTTTTCACCTAAATGTGACATATATTTTTTAAATGTTTCCATTTTATTAATAGAATTATGTTGTCATTTTAATAAATCTCAGCATTTTGGTTGATTATTTTAACCTCCTAGCACAGTGAAAAGTGTCAAATGATTGTTTTTATTCTGTCAGGTACTGGGAATCAAACATGACATTGTAGTATTATATTCCAGTAAAATATAATGGTGAGTAGATTTCATTCAAGATTCTGTAACTTGAAACTTCAAATAACTCTAAGTAGAATATCTCAAATTTCACTAGAAAGTATATCGAAATTGTCAGAAAGGCACAGAAATAAACAATATAAGAAGTAACATGGACACAAGTCATCTGAACATTCTTCTTTCAACTGGAACAGAAGAAAACCTAGTCTAGTATTAAAACACAAAACTCAACAGTTCTCCTTTTGTTTTTTTTACTTAATTTCAGACCTCACAGTTATTTCTTAATATAATTCTACGAGGAAGCAATTATTTACCTGTCTGTCTTCTAAAAAGGACTACTTAAATTTAAAAATCAGAATGAACCTAGGTGACAGCTTCTAAAGTACTAAGTTTGAAAACACAATGAAGATATTCATAAAAGATAAAAGGTAAATGATAAGAGAATATAAGATCAATAAAGATTAATATCTTCCTGAGTCAAAAATGAGTAAAAATTGATAAAAAAAGTACATACTCAATAGATGATTAGAAAAGGTACAAATAAAAAGTCACAAAACCAATACACAAAAGAAATGATCAGTCTTATCCCTCTTAAAATGGATACAAACTAAGTCAGTGAGATAATGTATACTTCAAAGGAACAGATAAGAAAGTGGAAATTATCCTCTGCCACTGGAATCTATTGAATTGGATATTTCTGTTTTTTGCTGGTAGCTATCAAGTTTTAGTTAACACAACTGGAAAAACCTTAAAATTCTTCACAACTTAGTAACTAATTCTGGGAATTTTAAGGTAAATATAGGGTGAGTATCTGTTTCTTAAATATGTTCTTGAGGTGGAATTTGCAAGGGAAAAATAAACATTTCACTAAATGTTTCACCTATGATTCAATGAACACATAAATGAAGTGTTTAAATGTAAAGAGTTACTAGAAAAAATTAAATATTACATAATAAAATGAAATTTCATGTACAAATTATATGTGAAATGTGACTGAACTTGTACTCTGAAAACACGTGTGGAAAAAGATGAGGAAATAACATCAAAATATTAAGAGATTACCTTAGAGACTAAGATGTTAGTCTCTTTTTTCACTTTATTTTCAAATTTTTCAGTTGTAAATACATTACTTAAGTGTTGAGGGAAAAATAAAATTTCCATTTATAGGATAAGGGAATACAATCCAGTTCCTCAAAATTCTTTAAGGCTATCTTATTCTCCATTTTTTTTAAATCTTTATTGTCCAGCTTATTTGTTGTTTCATTTTTTCTGCTGACTGATGCTCCTACAGTACTAAACCAACTCCAATAACTCTTTTAGAAAAATGTCCTGGGAAATGAGTAAGCTATGAGTCAGTACTGACAGTACAAGGCCAAGTGGTGACATTACCCAGCTCTGGGGAACTTCCAGCCCATTCTTCCCTCTGTAATGGCCTCTAAAATGGTGGATTTCACACTTTCAGTAACTATGCAACTGCTTTCAAAGCTACTTTAGAAACAGATTAAAAAAAGGGGGGGCCGGGGATTTAGCTCAGTGGTTCCAGCGCCTGTCTTGCAAGCCCTAAGGGCCCGGGTTCAATCCCCAGTGACCACATACCTATACTGGGTGTGGAGACTCACACCCAGCAGCAACCAGTACCACCTACCACAGTGCCGGGCGTGGTGGTTCACACCTGTAATCCCAGCACTCGGGAGGCAGAGGCAGGAGGATTGCTGTGATGTGAGTTGGAGGCTAAACTCAGGGCCAGCCTGAACCACAAAAGTGAGATCCTGTCTCAAAAAAAAAGAAGAAACAGATAAAAAAAAAAAGGCAGTGAGTATATAGCAAGATAAAACCTCACTGTATTCCCAATTATTGAGCCATTTTCTATGCCTTGCATTTTTGTGATCTTTTGGATAATTCTAGAGCTATTAGTTTTAAAAAATTTTATCAGTGTTTCTATTGCTTTTATGGAAGACCAAATTTTAGTAGATTATGTCTTCACTAGTCCTAATGAGGTAACTTGGTCAGAGCTTTTTGATAATTATTTTCAGTTAAGAAGAGCTTCACAAATTATTGCATCAATTTAAAATTAAATTATTTCATTCAAAAAACTTTTACGGTCTCTATTTGCCCTCTAAAAAGCCCTATACTTTTATTTAAGATTGCAAAAGCATGCTGACACATATGGTACCAGTCAAGAAGTATTTCACAAAGTTAGGATAGCTTTTACTTTCTGCTCACGTACTAGCCAAAAGTTTTAGATTATTTTAGAAATCATCTTTGTTAGTATAGCTACTTTATTTTATTCATGAAGAAACTAAAGCCCAGAGATTGGAACTGATTTGTCAAAGGTCAAAAAGCTAGTTGCATAGTTAGAAAGTAACCTATCTTAATTTTCTTCCTATTCAAAATAACGAGATGTCACAAACATAGTTATAGTACATCCTTCTCCCCCATTCATTCAATTCAAATTCTCATATTTCCTTTTTTTGTTCAATAAGTCAGAAAATGTTTCAAGATTTGGACAACAATTCTTCCTTCAGAATCATGAGGTTCAATAAGGCATTGTAGTGATACATTTTTAATGAAATATGAATAGCATATTCTGAGAGGTAACCTTACATATGGTTTCCTAGAGTTAATGGGAAGGAAATAAAAGCTTTAGTGAAGAGGTCCAACTACCCATTAGAGCGTTTGGGTCAGAACAGTCATTGAAGGGAAAGAAGAAAGAGTTCAGTTTCTGTACCCTCATCAGAAAGGAAGAATGGTGAAAGAAAATTAGTTTAAAAAGAAAAACAGCCTGTATAAACACAATCAATACTACCATCAACAACACCTGTCTCACTACTACCACTAGCATGAACATAACAAAACTGACCGCAATATGCTTCAATAATGTCTAGCAGTTCTAGAACACTACCAGAAGACCCCAGCAAGAGTTATCCACCCTAGAATATTTCAAGAAAGAAATATTAAAAGGTTAAAAGAGCGAGAACCAAAAGAATTCCCAAGTTTTATATCATTTATCATTACAATTTTAGTGATAAGAAAATTGAGGCTCAGAAAAAGAAAGGAAATTTTCCAACACAGTAATATAAAGTTTTTCCAAAGTGTCATAAACATTTTTTTTCTTTTTCTTGAGACAGGGTCTCGCTTTCATAGTTCAGGCTGGCCCTGAGCTCAGCCTTGAATTCACAGCAGTCCTCCTGCCTCTGCCTGCCGAGTGCTGGGATTACAGGCGTGAGCCACCACGCCCGGCACTATGGTGTATGGTACTGATTGCTGCTGGGCGTGACGTCACCGTGTCTGGCATTGTTGTATGTGGTTAACGGGAATCGAACCAGGCCCTTGCGCTTGCAAGGCAAGCACCGGAACCACTGAGCAAAATCCCGACCCCATGTCATAAACTTTTGATGAAAGTTGATGATGTGAATTGAAAAGTTTAAAATAATTTATATCCTTTACTTCATACAATCATTTCTGGGAAACCATGCTTATAAACTAGTTCTGACTACAGGGGAATAATCATTTATGTCCGCTATAGGCACTCAATATGATTATTGATAATGAATAATTCAAAGTAAGTGCATAAAATGAAAAATGATTCAGTATATCCAGTCGATGGACTATTATAGCTATTAATAAATTATAAGAACATAGCAAAATGTCTATGCTGTTATATTATATAAAATAAGCAGAGGGCTGGGGATTTAGCTCAGTGGTTGTAGTGCCTGCCTTGCAAGTGCAAGGGCCCTATAACCATATACAATAATGCCAGGCATGGAGACTCACACCCACCAGCAATCAGAACCACATACCACAGTGCCAGGCATGGTGGCTCACGCCTGTAATCCCACCACTCAGAACCTGCCTCTGTCTCCTGAGTGTGGAGGATTACAGGCATGACTCACCACATCCGGCATTGTGATATGTGGTGCCAAGGATCAAACTCAGAACCTTGCACTTGCCAGGCAGATGCTGGAACCACTGAACTAAATCCTCGGCCCTCTTAGTGTGTTTTTTTTATGGAAAGCACACATGTGTACAATTGTGAGTCATGATAAATTGATTTAAACTCCCGCTTCAGCTATTTATTCATTATGTGATTCTGGGCAAGTTTTTTTTAACCCAATTCCTTCATCTCTCATTTATTTCCTGAGAATTGAACATGGAACATCAAATGATGGCAATTAATATTTTTTATTTTCATGATAAACTATATTTATATAATTCAAAGATAATGAAAAATTCAACTTCGATTTTTTTAAGAAGAAAAGGCCTACTCATACAGCTAATAACAGACAAGCCATTGTCTGAAGCTACATTCACCCAAGTCCATTGCCATGTGTCTCACTCCTACCATCTTCCCATGAGGAGAAGTAGACCAAGGTACTGTTATAACCATGAATAGAAAATAGTTTCAGAGACAAGAGAGGAAAGCTTACAGTGAGAAATTAGTACCATCAGGTAGACCTTAGGTGGGAAGGAATAAATGGCAGACAGGTTTAAGGTCTGGGCCTGCTAGAGGAACTCCTAAAAACTGACGATTACTTTATCCCATCTTGCAGCCAGTACTCAGGACCATTCTGCGATCATTTCATGTCACTTATGTGACCCCAACTGACACCTAACCATCAGTCTCCCAACTCCTCAGATGGACAATACATCAGGAGGGCATGAGAATAAAAGAGGGTGAGACTGGTAGTCTGTTCATTCTGCACAGATGTCATCCTCTTCAGTCAAATGCCTCTGCGTGAAGACAGAGAACCCAGGAGCTGGCCTTTCCAGGTGACACACTCTGGGTTTTGCTTTACTTTGTGAATCTTAAACCACTGACAATGTCAAATGAAACTGTGAGCTAACCTAATCCCTAAAAATTCTAATCCCTAATCATCTACGTTCTGGAAAAAAATGGCTAAATTTCTATCCATCTTCATACCTCCCAAAAGACTCCCTTATTTACCTCACTGTGTGACACCTCAAGTTTCCTTCCTTGTCTTTGTAATGTTCCTCATCAATAAAAATTCTTCCAAAGACCACAGCTCAGATACAATCACATCCTTCATTACCAGTGCATACTTTTGGTGCTTTTGGTTTTACCATCTGAGCTGAAGTAATTATACTATGTTTTACTAGAGTTTTCCAGTATTCTCTACAGAATAGCCTATGAGTTATCAGAATTCTTTCCTATATTTAACTTCAAAGATACTCTTATTAATTGAGCAGAACTGAACATGCAAACTATCTTACCTGGTTAAAATCTGAGTTCCTCTTCTTTCTTGTCAAAAAAAAAAAGACCATGCATTAAACTAAAACCAAAACGGGTCTAAGATCTAAATATTAAAAGAGAAACACCAAACCTGGTGGAAGACAGGTTAGGTAAAACACTTGGAGACATTGGCTTAGGGAAAGACTTTATGAACAAAACCTCAGCAGCATGGGAACTAGCAGAAAAAAAATCAACAACTGAGATCTAATCTTACTAAAAAGCATCTGCACAGCACGAGAAACCAGCACCAGAGTGAAAAGACAACCTACAATGTGGAGAAACAGTTTTACCAGCTGTTCCTCAGATAAAGGACTACTATCTAGAACATATAAAGAACATAAAAAACAGACGCCTTCCCAACTTTAAAGACCCAATCCAAAAATCAGCATCTGAAATGAATAGACATTTCTCAGATGAAGAAGCAGAAGCAGGAAATAAATATATAAAAAAAAAAAGTACAACACCATTGGAAATTTCAGACATACAAATAAAAACAATGCTGAGATTTTCTATCATTCCACAAAGAATGGGAATTACTAAGAAAAAAAAAAAACAGTAACAGTGCTAGCAGGGGTGCAGCAAGAAAGGAACATTTACTTCTCCACTGTTGGTAGGATTGTAGACTGGTGCAACCACTGTGGAAATCAATATGGAGTTCCTCCAAAAACTAGGCTTAGAAGTCCCATTTAACCTTGTTATTTCCCTGCTGGGTATATTCAAGAAAGAACTGAAAGCATTATATATGTGCACCGATATTTATAGCAGCACAGTTTGTAATAGCTACCTACATTTATTTATTTATTTAATTTTTTTTTGAGACAAGGTCTCACTTTGTAGTTAAGGCTGGCCCTGAGCTCAGCCTCAAACTCACATCACAGCAATCCTCCTGCCTCTGCCTCCCGAGTGCTGGGAATACAGGCGTGAGCCACCACGCCCAGCACTGTGGTATGTGGTACTGATTGCTGCTGGGCGTGAGTCTCCATGCCCAGTATGTATGTGGTTACCAGGGAATCGAACCTGGCCTCTTGCGCTTGCAAGATAGGCACCGGAACCATTGAGCTAACTCTCCGGCCCTTACATTTTGTAAACAGCATAGATGCGTATCAATGGGAGTCTGGATAAAGAAGATGTGGCATTTGTTTTAATAAAGTACATTATTACTCAGCCACAAAGAATGACAAATTAGAGATATTTATAGCTAAATGGATGTACACCGAGGCCATACTCATAAGTGAATAGAGGACACACACGTTTAAATGCCATATCATTTCTCTAGTGTGAAAAACAAAGTATAAATGAGGTTCAAAATTCTGATAGTATTATGAAACAGGAAGAAAATATTCTAAAGGAAAGAAGAATAGGGAGGGGGGGTTGACAGGGGAAAGGAAAGAAAAAACTTGAGGATATGAAGGAAAAAATGGAAACAAAGCTTACGCAGATAAAGGTAGGGAGGTTGAAGGGAGAACACAGGAATGGAAAAAACAAGAATCAAGATATATCACATACAGGTACAAATGCTCAATGATGAATTTAATTGTAAGTGTACACAAATTGTACCAACAAACTCAATTTAAAAGAGAGAGAGAAGAAAAAGTTTCAGAAACTGAAAAAAAAAAAAAATATATATATATATATATAATTGGAGGTCCCATTCAGTTCAGTATTCCCCTACTGGGCATCTTCCCAAAAGAATTAAAAGCATCATCACAGCAATATATGTGCACCCATGTTTACAGTGGCACAGTGTGTAATAGCTGAATCTTCGAAACAGTATAAGTGGCCATCACCTGGAAAAAGATGTTTTTATTTTAATAAAATGGATTACTACTCAACCATAAAGAATAAGCTAGAGACACTCATGTTTTAATGGATGGATCTTGAGTCCATACTCTTTAGTGAAATAAATAGGATACACACATATAAATACTGAGCTGTTTCTCTGGTCTGGGAAACTGAAAGTATAAATGAGAACCAAACTGTGTATATGTTGGGAGATGCAGATAGACTTGAGGGCTTGGCCCTTGTCTTCGCCCCTGGTGGCAGCAGGGACTCTGGTGGTCCGACGTGGAGCTACGCCTGGATCTTCAACTACAGGGATTATTGTGGACATCTGTCCTGCATCATGGGAATTTCACCTACGTAAATGCCAGCATCAGTCCTGCCTTCTGTATCCTGGGACAGTGGGTGTGAAAGGTTGGTACCAAATAAAGTGTGGCAAGCTCAGGTATTTAGCCTTCTGCTGCCCAAAGTGGCAAGGGATGACCACAGGCTCAGCCTTTTTCTCTAGGTTTCACTTTTCTTGTTACTTATTAATCCTTTTGTTGGTGGACTCACGCAGGCCTGGGGCTTGCCGTGAGTGTTCTGGCTGTATCCTCTACTCCTACTTTCCATATTGGCTGTGTTCTCTTCCCCAGCTTCCCACAGTAATAGATATTGTTAAACAGGAAGAAAAAGCTCAAAGGGCAAGGGGAACTAGGGAGGGGAGTGTGGGAAGGAAAAAAGGGAAAGAAAAAAATGAGAAAAGAAAAAAAACAAAAAAGCTTTTATAAATAGGGAAGAGTAAAGGGATGAAAGGGAGGGTAGAGGAATGGGAAAAAAATAGAACCAAGATATATCATGTACAAGTACAAATACCCAGTGATAAAAGTGGCCATAATGTATACCCAAAATGTAGTAATAAACATAATGAATAAAAAAATTAGACCAGACCCTTTTACCTTGCTCAAATTGTACATGCTTACTAAATTTCCAATTCGTTCCATTTGCTCCAAGCTCTGACTGGAATTCTCCAAATTACTCATGCTAATATTTCCCTTTCCACCTGACTTGGAGTCATACAGAATTAGAATTTGACTGCCAACACAACCATAGGCTCTGCAGACTGTCTTATATGGGCTCTCTTCCTTAGGACTGAAGAAACCCTCAAAAGGGAAGCCAAACAACTTGATATCATCTGGAAGGCCTACTGGCCCAGCTGACCATGCACTGTGCTAGAATTCTGCAAAGAAAAGTCATTGCCCAGGCTAAGAAAGTCTGGCCGAATGTTCAGTTCATGAATAGATGCATATGAAACATAGCCAATAGTGTGGATAATATCACCAAGAGGGCCCTGAAATTCCTACTCAAGAGCTTCAAGAAACTTCATGAATGATGCTGCATAACCAAAAGCTTCACCCTAAAGACTCGTGAGAATCACTGGACTTTCAGCATTCCACTCCTGGCTTTTCCCCTTAAAATAACCTTTTATACTGTTTACCTTTCATTTTACCTATCCTTCTCAAGATGCCAGAACCTTAAAACAACTAAACTTAGTCACCATGTATCAACAGATGCTTCAACTAGTTTTACAAGAAGGACACTAAGTCCTTGAGAGACTATTTCTTAGACCTTGCTTCATACCCATCAAGATATCTATGATCTGCTGTGGATTGTGCAACAATAACATGTTCATGGGGAACAAGACAAAGAGACAATGTCAAACACTGCCCTCACCTCCTACACAGCAGCAACAGGTGGTTGATACAACTATGTCTCCAACTTTGACTCAAATCAGTACAGTCACAAAGGAGCTTCTTCAAGAATGTTAAAATGACCACAGCAGAAATATACAGTTTAAGATTAGAAATACTGCTTTCAAACAAGCAGCCTGCTAAAACCCAGTGAATGCCAACTTCTGCAGAAGTAACAGCAAGCAGGCAGACAGAAGACAGCTGTCAATGGGGTTCACCTGGTGGACACCCGCTCCAATAACAAGACTGAAATTCAGAGTTAAACTACAATGTTCTCCAATGAAACCAACCAAGTAATCTACGTGGTTTTTAATGTTCAAAGAATTTGCCTGGTTTCTGCTTCCTGTTCTCTTCTCTTCTGCATACTGGCGCCCCTAAGCATCAGAATACAATCCAGAGCTTCTAAGAGGTATTTCACTGCCTTTAGCATCTGGTGAATCTTGGGGAGCCAATTCCTTAGGCAGTTCTTCTGCAGAACAAGGGGCTTAAGGGATCTTCTCTCAAATGAAAGTCTTACATTAACAAGCTGTTGCGCCTGTGAGGGGCAGAGTCTTGCTGATTCTGGAGATGCTTTCAGGCCATCCTTCCTACTGCCTTCATAGAAAAGTATTGGCTTCTTTTAAGGCTAGTCTTTTCAGAAACTATCTGACCCAGGCCTCCTCCAAACAGAAGTCTTTCGGGATGCATTTTAGATATGAATCATAAAAGGAATTCAACACAGCAGGTCAGGATAGGGATGAAACAAGTGGGGCAACTAAGCTACAAAACACTTTTTTTAAAATAAATTGAGTTTATTGGTATATTTTAGGAGTACATTATGATCATATTCCTCATTGAGAATTTGTACCTGAACATGATGTACCTTGATTCATGTTTTTCCCATCCTTTGCTCTCCCTGAATTCCCCACCCCTGTATACACAAGCTTTGTTTCCATTTTTTCCTTTTTACCATCGGATGTTTTCTATCCCTTCTTTGCTTTCCCCTGCCCCACCCAGTTCCTCTTTCCCTTAGATAAGCTACAAAACTTAAGGAGCATATTCTCTCTCCAGTATCAACCTGCACTTGCACAAACCTAAGAGTAAACGCCATCTTCAGTCTGAGCCTTGACTTCCTGATCTCCCTCCCAATAGCCCTGGACCTGAATCAATTAGCACATCCTGGAGAAGCTTTCCTTACTTACTCTCTTCATCCCTCTCCCAACACATACACCCCAAGTCGGAATGGTGGCAACCACATGCTACCTCCACTACAGTACTTCTCACATTGCATTGCAAGGGACGGTGTACTCATCTGCCTCTTTAACAGACAAGGGGCAGCAGACATGCTCTGTGTCTCTGAATCCCTATCTGATGGCTCTCAATAGAAGTAACAGAATTACATGTTCTCTGGGTGCTCCTGCCAGTAGTATCATTTTATGATTCTACACTTTCATTTTATAGTCGATTTGGAAGAATAATTTTAAATCATTGACTTTTCCCACAAAGTGCCATCTACCAACATCTTGACAGGATCATCTATGACTGAGTTATTCAGCACCAGTATAGCTCAGTGTCTATACCGCAGACACTGAGCTAAATGATTACCTTTATATCTACTCTCTGACATACATATGAAGTGCTTTACTTACTTCTCACGACCTTGGCAGGTAGATTATATTACTCATTTTACAGAAGAAGAAAACAGAGGTTCAACAAGTCCAAGTAACATTGGAATATCTTATTGCTAAAAAAACAGAACTCAAATCTAAAGTAGATACAACAGTCTATAAGCTCCAAGCATTTCCACTGGTCACTGAGCCATAAAGGTAGAGAAGAGACCAAGCAAGGCCAATTGGCATTGTGGATACTTTGCTCTAGAACTGTGACAAATGTCGTGGTCTGAGCAGTGAGACACTCCTCCTCCTCCATCTGGGTCCCATCATTCCATATGGGTCCTGGAGCTAATCATCAAGGGAAAGATCTCCAAGAAAGCCTCAGGTATCTCCCACATCCTCTAGAATCACTGAATCAGAGATCATCAGTAGCTACACCAGGGTTCCTGTTACTGAGGTATCTCTGGAAGCCATAATGAAAATTTCACTAGGAAAAGGCTTTCTGCACATGTAATGTGAAATCTAAAGGCACAACCCAATGCTATCCTACGCAGAATTATCCTAGTTTTTCCAGTGAATTTTAAGCAAATCATACCTTTGGACCAGGGCAGATTTCCAGGAGTAGAATGAAATTATCTCAATAAGGATATAATCTTAATACAAAAATCTACTTCCTAACTGTACTCTCATAAAAGATGTTCATTGCAATACTATTTATAGTAGTAAACAATCAGAAATAAGGTTAATATTTATAGTATGGCTATTACAGTAATGAAATACAAAGGTATCAATTATTAAGTCATTTAGCAAACAGGTACTGAACCTCTGTTATAGATCAAGCACTCTACATGCTATGGAGACAGCAGTAAACAAAACAATGTCCTTCTCAACCCATGTGGCTCTTACAAAATATGTCACATAATGAAATAATGTTTATGATAAAATGTTAGACTAAAAGGATAATATTAGGAATTTAGTACAAACTACAATGCATACAAAGAAGATAGATACATATGTAGGAAAAGACTTAAATGAATATACCGATATATCCACTATGCTATTTCTATAGGAGCATTCACTTATCATAAGTAATTTTATATTTTTATATATTATTCAAATTTACTACAGAGAATTAATACATTTTCATATTTTAGTTTGTACATTCATGAATATGACTACATCACTGACTTTTTCCAATAACATGAGGTTGCTCACAGTAGCTCTATGATTCAGTGTTCTCACCTGGCAGAATGCTCTGAATTAACTCTTTCACTGAAAGGTCAGCAACTTTTTCTTAACAAGTCAAGAAGTAAATATTTTAGGGTTGGAGGCCCAACTAGTCACTGTCACTGCTAGACAATGCTGCTGTTGTACTGTGGGAAACATCCACAGATTATGCTTCAAGGAGTAAATGTGGCTGTGTTCCAATAAAATTTTATTTACAAAAACAGGTGGTAAAGTGTATTTGGCTAAAGGGTCAAGTTTGCTGGCTTTTGCTTGAATTCACAGCAAATAAATCAAACAAAGTGTTGCTTTTTCTTGCACAATTCAGTCTGCTGTTTGGAATATCCTTGAGAGAAAGACAGAGACATGAGCCCTATTTTATGGAAGAGAAGATGGAAACTCAAAGAAGGTAAATAAACATATTGTTCAAACGTCACACAGCTAATAAACCATGTTGTTAAATCCAGGCCCCAGGGAAGATTCCAAAACTCCTGTTACCTAAAGAATTATACTAAAATAAATGCTGATTTAAAATTTTCCAGAGCAGCTGGGCGTGGTAGCTCATGACTGTAATCCCAGCATTTGTGAGATAGAGTCAGAAGGATTGCTGAGTTCAAGGCTGAGTTCAAGACCAGCCTGAACTACAAAGCGAGGCCCTGTCTCAAAAAACTAAACAACTGGAGACTGGATAAAAAAAAGCCGTGGTTCTTCTACAGAATGGAGTATTACTCTGCCATAAAAAATGATAAGTTTGAATCATTTATACTTAAATGGACGTACCTTGAGGACATCCTCATAAGTGAAATAAATAGGTCACAGATGTGTAAATATTGTATCTTTTCTCTGATATGAGAAAATGAAGATGTAAATGAGTTCTAGAATGTATGTTACATATTATGAAATAGAAAATATTCAAAGCGAAAGGGGGTGAAGGGGGAAAAACAATGAGATTATAACAAAAAGAAAGGAAACAAAGTTTATGTATATAGATGGTAAACTGTGTTTGGCTAAAGGGTCACAGTTTGCTGACTTTTGCAAGGAGGGGTGGTAGGGTGGGTAGGGATATGAGAAAAAAATGAGAATTAAGTAGTGTCATATACTGGTACAAATTCCCATTGTTGAGTGCAAGCATGATGTGTATATATAATGGACCAATAAAGATTTCAATAAAAATAAATAAATAAAAATTTCCAGAGTAATTTATTTGTTACAGGACTGACAAGCTGAGTCATTTTGGAAAATAAACAAATTACTCTTTGTCCTTTATGAAAATATCTGTGTCCAAGTATCAGATGGTTCAAAGAAAAGTTTTCCCTGAAGACTGATTTTCAATGAAAAGCCCTCAGTACAGGCTTACAAAATGTCTTGACTGCTTTTTTGTACGAGACAGAAACAGCACTGGCAAGAAAGGGGCTTTATCCTTTCTCAGGGGTTTGCTCCAGCCCACAAGAGATGAACAGTCAGGGAGTGGAGCCTTCACAGCCTCAGACCTGCATGGAGACGCACGAGGCCACTGGAGCTGAGACTTACCAATATTAATCTCATCATCAGTCAGAGTGTCTCCAATGAAATTAAACTGAAATGACTGCAACGTCTGGGAAAATTTCTGAACAGCAGAGGAGTAACCTGCAAAGAAAGAAAACAGGAGAAATGGTCAACACTGTTATAGTTTGATCAATTTCCTCATCTCTTTAAGTGCAAAATAGAGAAAAACAAAGAGCTATGTTCCAGGCATACAGTAAAAAGTTTAAGCAAGGCCAGATTTAGTGCAGTGGTTCCAGCGCCTGCCTCGCAAGTGCAAGAGCCCAGGTTCAATACCTGGTAACCACATACAAAAATGCTGGGCCTGGTGACTCACGCCTACCACCTATCAGTACCACATACCACAATGCCAGGTGTGGTGGCTCAAACTTGTAATCCCAATACTTGGGAGGCAGAAGCAGGAGGATTGCTGTGAGTTCAAGGCTAAGCTCAGGGCCAGCCTGAACTACAAAAAGCAAGACCCTGTCTCAAAAAAACCAAAAAGTTTAAACAAGTAAAACAATTAATTAAAAGAGGAGGAGAGAGGATAGCTTCATGAAGTCCTTCAAAAAGTGAGGCCTTGTTTTTCTCTTCAACTAATCTCCTCTCTGGCCTGTTTTACCCAAAGTCTACAAGACCTCAAAGCACTTAGTGTCTTCTTAACGATCTATGAGCTTTCACTTTGTGTAATGGACTACATATTCTCACACCCTTCATAAAACAAATATCCACAATCATTCTACAAACAAAGAAATAGCCCATTTTATAGACCTGGACTGCAAGGTCCTGAGTGATCTGGCAGGGTGGAATAGAAGTCAGGCGGTCTGCCCAAGTCTCTAGGACCCTATTCATGACAATACAGTATTACCTGGATAGTTTACACATTAAGCAAATGGCAGCCTTGGTTAGGACACTATCCAGTAGGGCGATACATTTTGCTTATTCACAGGAGGGTTTATCAATGGAACTAGGCTGGAAAAGCAATGAATGTCACAAATCAGGGTCATACAGGCAGAAAAATGCTTTTATTTCTGGTTAATGATTTTGAATTTTAGTATGGAAAAGTTCAATGGTAAAAAATTAAATCACAGTTAGCTATACTTTTCAGAAACTATCTGCATTGAAATTTTTAAAAATGACCTTCAATATAGAGTCCTCAAAACCTAAAATTAGAAATTCTATTTGACCCTATTATTCTCTTCCTAGATACCTTTTCAAAAGGGTTAAAGACATCATATTACAATGATAATGAATACCAATGTTTTAGCACAATTCATAGTAGTTAAATCTTGGAAGTAGCCTGGATGATAATCATCAGAAGAATGGATAAAGAAAATGTGGCATTTGTATATAATGGAGTATTTCTCTTCACTTATACAGATTTCTAGCTCTTTTTCAAATTTATCTGAAGACAAGGACTTACTGAACTGTCCATTCTCGTTTCAAATTTCAGATCCTCCTGCCTCAACTTCTCAAATAGCTGTGATTATAGACATGCTCCCCCACTCCTGGCTACAAATAATCTAATAATTCAATAATGAAGGCCCACAACCCAAAAGAAAAATGAGGACGCAATACAAAAATAAAGAGCTCATGAAAGAAAGAATATGAATGGTTAATAAATATAACGTATTTACCTAATGAAACCAGGAAGCTAGAGGGCAGAGGAGCAGGGAGTCTGTTCTAACAATACAGGCTTAGCTAAAAACAGTGACTCACTGTTTCAAAAGGCAAGGACTTCAGTAAAATGAGTTGAGCCGTTGGGCTACATAGGGCCAGGGGTGTAGCTCAGTAGTACGATACTTGCCTGGCAAGCACAAGGTCCTGAGTTCAATCCCTGGTACTGCAAAAAATAATAATAATGAAAAGGGGGAGGACTAACATAGGTTTTGAAGACAGTCAAGCTTACTTAGATATGACAGGATTGGAGACTGGATTAAAAAAAACTGTCTTTGTGCTGGGCGTGGTGGCTCATGCCTATAATCCCAGAACTTGGGAGGCAGAGGCATGAGGATTGCTGTGATGTGAGTTGGAGGCTGAGCTCAGGGCCAGCCTGAACTACAAAGTGAGACCCTGTCTCAAAAAACCTTAAAAAAAAAAACTGTCCATCTTCTACAGAATGGAGTATTACTCTGCCATAAAAATTATAAGTTTGAATCATTTATACTTAAATGGACATACCTTGAGGATATCCTCATAAGTGAAATAAATAGGTCACAGATAGGTAAATATCACATCTTTTCTCTGGTATGAGAAAATAAAGATGTAAATGAGTCCGAGAATTATATGTTATATATTGTGAAATAGAAAATACTCAAAGTAAAATAGGGTGAAGGGGGAAAAATAATGAGATTGTAACAAAAAAGAAAGGAAACAAATTTTATGTATATAGGGAGGTGGTAGGGTGGGTAGGGCTATGGGAAAAAATGAGAATTAAGTTGTGTCTTATCCGGGTACAAATCCCCATTATGGAGTGCAATCATGATGCGTATATGTAATGTACCAATAAAGATTTCAATTAAAAAAAAAAAAGATATGACAGGATGAGGGCTGATAGGCTCAAGGCTTGAATGGGACTTGCAAACAATAAACATGAAAGCTTGGTAACGTGAAGGTTATGTATATGTTTTTGGTATGATAATTTGCAAGCATATATTATACGACAAAAATTCTATTTAAATTAGCATGTAGTGAAGAATACAATCATGATATCAGCCTAAATGCCTTTTGGTTCATGTAGCTTAACAATGGGCTAATGTAAATCAGCTGGTAAGAGCAAAAATGTCTTTTAACTTTGTGATATGTTTCTAGTCACATTAGCCAATCAAGATAATAGCAAAAATCAATTTTATAAATACAATATCTACTGTTGCCTATGTAAAATAACTTAAGAGTTTTTCCTTGGTCAAAGATAATGAAGTTTTAAAAAGTATTAACTGTCATGATTTATTTCTCATGAATCATTTAAGGTAATTGTTAAATAAATAGGGACCCCTTGAGTTTGGAGAACAACTGGACAGACTCTCTTCTGTGGCTAAAAATCAGCTGCCTGAGCCAATTTGTTCCGCTTTCTCCACTGGTGGGTGACTTTCTAGTTTTTTTTTTTTTTCCCCTCAGAAGACTTCTGGTAATATACTCCACCAAATATTATTTCAGTAAATTACTGTTTCAGTTGTTTATAATTTAAAAGTTAAGCTTTCTGTGTCTTAGGCAATAGGATTTTCTTAAGATACTAAAATTTCTTTGGTTAAATCTATAAAACTAGACCTAAAAGCAAAATTTCTATATCTTACTAAGTTTCTGGTGTGTCATTGTTGCACCACTGGTTACTAAAACTGAACCATCAGTTAAATTAAATGTTGGTTTCTAATATATTTTCAACAAACAGTTTAGAATTGTGAAATAACTATTATCTTAATTTATGACATTATATCTCTAAAAACAAGATGTGCTGTGAGTCTAAGCATTAAAATTCAGTTTATATATTTCACACTACACAAGCTTAACACAAATAAATGCTCTGTTTGATAAAATATAAATCTAGAACTCAGACATAAAATGACAAAAATGTGACATGTCTAAGTTTTGTTTGGCTACTTAAAACTTAAGCTATAGCTATTGGATCTGATTAAACATTTTATTATTGTATTAAGGAGATACACACATATATGAGGTAATAAATCCATTATATGTAGTAGAAAACAGTGTTTCACATATTTATTAAGCTCTGAAGATGTCCCTAATTGTTATCAATACACTTATATCCCATAAACCTTTGAAAGAAAATCTACATTGTTGGTGGTTTCCTGGGACCCAGGAAAAAGCTGATGCAAAAATTGGACTGTATGAAGAAATTGAAGGAACTAGGGATTTAGCTCAATGGTTCCGGTGCCTGCCTTGCAAGCACAAGGGCCCAGGTTTGATCCCTGGTAACCACACACAACAATGCCGGGCATGGAGACTCATGCCCACCAGCAATCAGAACCACATACCACAATGCTGGGTGTGGTGGGTCACGCCTGTAATTCCAGCACTCAGAAAGAAAAAGCAGGAGGATTGCTGAGTACAAGGCTGAGTTCAAGACCAGCCTGAGAAAGAAATTGAAGAAGCAGAACTCAACACAGAAAAACGAATGGACAGTGTGGCAGTGTGGGCTTTCTCCCTCACTTCTGGCTCCTGGCTCCAGGAAAGGGAAGACTGGATCTACAAAGACAAAGTGAAAGTAGTGGGCCTCATAGGCTGTGCTACAACAGCTGTGTATGTCAGCCCTACACTTTCGAGGCAGTGTCAAGAGCCACTGCAGGGAGAGACCAACTGAACTCAGAACTCCGAATGGCCAGGTGTTGACTTCACCTCCGGGTTCCCAGTATTCTGCTCCCACAGCACTTGGGTGAAACAGCTACCAGAAACAGCGGTGGTCAGAGCAGAGAATGGTGAAAGAATCCCTGAGGGGTTTTAGCTAAAAGACTCAGGCTCTACCTCGAAGAAAGAGGTCAGGCTCCGCAGAACTGCTTTAGATTGGAAAGTCACAGAACTGGCACCCTCATCTTAACCCTAGTTACTGCGGGCATGGACCCAGCGCAGACCTGAGATCTGGCAGTCTATCTACAGGCCTGAGCAGGGACATGTCTTCAAATGAATATTGCCCGAAAAGTATAGATCCCAGAAGGAAACCACACATTTGAAACCACACAGAAATTTTGTTTTGTTTTGTTTTGTTTTTTAGGGTTTTGCTGTTGTTGTTTATGTTTATGAGTGTGAACACTGTTTTTAGGTTTTTTATTTAGTTTGCTTTTGTTTTTCTCTTTTTTTCCTTCTACTTCATCAGTTGCCTATCATAGGAAGCATCCTATGAGTTTATCCTGATGAAGGAGGATTAAAAATAAAGGCTATAATGATAATTCATTCGGAGCCAAGAGTGTTGACTCACACCTGCAATCCCAGCACTCGGGAGGCAGAAGCAGGAGGATTGCTGTGAGTTTGAGGCTGGCCTGGGCTACATACTAAGTTCAGGGCTAACCTGAACTACAAATTTAGACTCTGTCTAAAAAAACCTAGAAAAGAAAAAGATAATTTGGAAGAGGGGACGAGGAGACTCTTGCCTCTACTGGACAAAAGAGCCCTAAATTGGCAGTGTTCCTCTCTTTTATTAGACTTGCATAAAGAAACAGTTCTCACAGTTTGCAGACTGCACTTGAATGTGTATTTTCCCTAATCAGACTTCAACTGCAGCTGACTTTATCCTTGAAACTGGCTGGCACCAGCATGCCAGGCAAAATTCGAGGGAGAGACAACTTGCTATCTTCTCTCTCATGTCTCAGGGAGAGGTCAACCAAAGACTCAGACTTTACACTTGTTTCCCACAGTCTGGGGCTTGGGAAATCTTCCTTTGTCAATCTCCCTTGCTTCTTATTTATTTTTCTTTCTTTTATTTTTCCCCTTTTTAATTTTTCTCCCTTTCCTTCTTGCTTATTTACTCTACATAGTTTATTTTTTTCTCCTTCCTTGTATTTCATTTTCTAGTTCTTAGGAGTATTTACTCCTACTTTACCTAATTCAAGAAAGATCTTTCTACAATTCCATAAGAGCTATTGTACTACTCGGTCTCCTCCTCTCTTTGTACAGTTTAAGGTTTCAAAGTTTTCCTCTTGTATTATTACCCAATTCTCAAACCTTGTATCTTTAATACCTTAACCATAAAGTTTTATTAGTCCTTTGATAGTTAACTCTATAAAATTGCTGGTGAATGAACTTCTACCATTAACACACTTCTAAATACTGCAGTTAGTATGTATTAGCTATATCTTAATGCCTGAGTTGTCTTAATGTTTATACCCTAACTGCAGATTTCAGCTCTAGGGCTGAAGGGGTACATGATTGACAAGTATGGTATTTTAATACGTGATTTGCTTTTGATGACATTACTATACCTGATTCACTAATTATATTAACAAGGCTGCACAATTGTCACTATTCCTCTTTTTACACCAACACTTAAATCACATTTGTGATATTAGCAAAACTAGAGCAATTCTAACAGAACTTGTCTGCTGGGCCAACTACACTGCATTGCTCTCTCTCAGATTAATCAAGCTGGTCAATCTTGGAGTAATAGCAAAAGATTATAGGCAGCCATGCCTAAATTACATCACTAAACAGCATCTCAAGAGATCCCTATACTAGCCACTATAAACATCCATGAGCATAAGCACAAAATAAATGAATAAAATAATTTTAAAAATGAGAACACAAGGCATCACAATGCCTCCCAAACCTCCCAACTCCTCTGAAGGCAATCCAGGAGTCACAGGGGGCAGAATAGCAGAAGCAAAACTCCTGAATTAGTCTAAAGAAAAGCAGAGAAGATTAGAAAACAACACAAAGAAGTACTTGATAGGAGAGAGAATATAACTAAACAGACAATGGAAGTAATAGCCAAAAGGTGGAGGAGCTTTCAGAAGACATGAATAAAAAGTAAAATGAGTTTTTTTAAAAGACACAAAACATGAATGACCACTTTAACTCAGATTTAGATTTCACGAAAAGTTTTCAATCAGAAATCTTGTAGGTTATAAATCATACTGAAAGTATGGGCAGCAGAACTTAATAATGTGAAAACAGAGTTTCATTAGTGAAAACAATAATGCCATTAAAGATCAACTACTCAAAAACAGCACAGAAACAACATTATGAAAAATGGATCCAAAATCAGCTCAGATGAAGCAAAGAACACTGATCTAAGAATAACTAGAATAAGTTAAAAATCAGAAGACAACACAAATCCCATAAAAAAACATGTTCACAGAAAAAAATGGTAAAGATACTTCCCAATATAAAGAAAGAAATGAACATACAGTAGGTATGTAATACCAAATAGCCATGACCAGAAGAGAACCATTCTCGACCACACTGTTCTCAAAGAAAAAGTCTGTCATAGGGACAAAATCTTAAAAGCTGATAGAGAAAGGCAACAAATCACATTTACAGGTAAATACATTAGAATTCCAAGAACTTTTTCTACACAAACATTAGTGGCCAGAGGAGTTTACAGTGAAGTGTTTCAAGCCCTAAACCATAACAACTTCCATGCTTGATGTATATATTCTGGAAAAGTTTCCCTTAAAATTGATAAAGGATTAAGGTGTTTTCATGTCAAGGAGCACCTCAAGAAATTAAGTGTCGGGGGCCGGGGAGTTAGCTCAGTGGTTCCGGCGCCTGTCTTGCAAGCGCAAGGGCCCGAGTTCGATTCCACGGTAACCACATAACAATACTAGGTGTGGAGACCCACACCCAGCAGCAACCAGCACCACATACCACAGTGCCGGGCGTGGTGGCTCACGCCTGTAATCCCAGCACTTGGGAGGCAGAGGCAGGAGGATTGTGATGTGAATTTGAGGCTGAGCTCAGGGCCAGCCTGAACCACAAAGCGAGACCCTGTCTCAAAAAACCAAAAAAAAAAAAAAAAAAAAAAAAAAAAAAAAAAAAAAAAAAAAAAAAAAAAAAAAAAAAAAAAAAAAAAAAAAAAAAAAAAAAAAAAAAAAAAAAAAAAAAAAAAAAAAAAAAAAAAAAAAAAAAAAAAAAAAAAAAAAAAAAAAAAAAAAAAGAAATTAAGTGTCATCAAACCAGCATTACAAAAAATTCTAAAAGATATCTTAGAAGTATTATGTCAATAATGACAATGAATGAAAAAGAATAAATATACCTGGTGAGATGATCATCTAAAGAAAAAGGGGAAAAAAATGAGAAAACTAGCAACAATAAAATAATGCAATCACATGAATTAGTCAATAGCACTGAGTATTAACTCTGTGTGAATGGTCTCAATTCTCTCATCAAAAGACATAAATGACAGAATACATCAGGAAAAAAATGAGTGATATGTTTATAAAAAATCACATTTAATTCAAAACTGAACTCATACATTAAAAATCAAAGAATGTAAAAAAAAATATTCCATACAAGAGGAACTTGGAAAAAAGCAGGAATTACTCTCCTAATTTCTGAAAAAGTGGATTTTAAGCCAAGACTGATCTGAAGAGACAAAGAAGAGCACTACATATTGGTTAAGAAAAATTCAACAGGAAGAGTTAACAAATAATAAACATATATAAACCACCTACTATATCATCCAACTTTTTTTTTTTTTGAGATAGGGTCTCATTTTGTAGTTTAGGCTGGCCCTTAGCTCACTATGTAACCCAGGCAAGCCTCAAACTCACATCCTTCTGCCTCTGCCTCTCAAGTGCTGGGATTACAGGCATGAGCCACCACACCTGGCACTGTGGTGTGTGGTACTGATTGTTGGTGGGCATGAATCACCATGCCCATCATTGTTTTCTGTGGTTATTGGGGATCGAACTAAGGACCTTGTGCTTGCAAGGCAGACACCAGAACCACTGAGCTAAATCCTTGGCCCTATTACATCCAACTTTATAAAACACTAATGGACATGAAAAATCAGATAGACACAGTATAACTTGTTGAGGAACCTCAGTACCTCACTGGCACAAATGGAATGATCAAGTAGCAAAAGAAAGAATGAATGAAAGAAAGAAAGAAAGAAAGAAAGAAAGAAAATCAACAAATACCAGAACTGAATCAAACCTTCAAACAAATGTAGTTAAATCAGAATCTCCAGTGTTCCATCCAACAACAATGGAATATATTTTCTGCTCAGCAGCACACTAGACTTTCTCCAAAACAGATCACTTACTAGCCCATGAAGCATGCTTAGTTAAATGCAAAAGAATTAACTTATTCCATGCGTATTATCAGGTCAAATGCCATGAAACTAGAAATCAATGCCAAAAGAAACAATAAAAAGTATACAAACATGGGGCTGGGGATATAGCTCAGTGGTTCCAGCACTTGTCTTGCAAGCGCAAGGACCGGGGTTCGGTCCCCAGTAAACACATAACAATACTGGGCGTGGAGACTCACGCCCAGCAGCAACCAGTACCACATACCACAGTGCTGGGTATGGTGGCTCACGCCTGTAATCCCAGCACTTGGGAGGCAGAGGCATGAGGATTGCTGTGATATGAGTTTGAGGCTGAGTTCAAAGCCAGCCTGAACCACAAAGCGAGACCCTGTCTCAAAAAAACCTTAAAAAAAAAGTATATAAACACATGGAAATTAAATAATATCCTCTTGAATATTCAGTTGGTCACAAATGAAATTAAAGAAGAAATCACATTTTTTACAATAAAATATAATGGCAGTAGGACATAGTGGAACCTAAGGGACAGGATGACAGCAGTGCTATGAGAAGGAGAGAATCTGTAGTCTAATAAAAAGGAAAATTCAGAAGAAACACATAAATTCTTAGAATATATAAACTACCAAAGGTGAACAAAGAAAATATAAAAATCCTGAATGATCCACAACAGAGGTTTCGTCTGACCTAGCAATTCCCGTGTTTGGTATGTTCACAAAATAATTAAAAGCATCATACCACAGCAATAAATACACACACATTCATCTTTATAACAGCATAATATGAAGTAGTTAAATCTTGGAAATAGCCTAAATGCCTATCAACAGATGAATTAATAAAGAAGATGGGAGGGTTTGATGGATCTTAAAATCATATGCTTAAGGGACATAAACTGGGCCCACATGTTTAAATACTGCATTATTTCTCTGGTGTTAGAAACTAAAAGGGTAAAAAAGGAGTACAATGTATAATAGTTACTGGGAAGGAGGAAGAAAATCTTCAATGTGAAAGGAAACAAGGGACAGAAGAGGAAAGGGAAAAAGGGAAAAGGAAAAGGAAGAGGGAAAAAAGCTGAAGGGAAGAGAAGCGATTGCTAAAGAATCAAGGTACATCATGTACACTACAAATTCATTATGGTAACTATGACCATTATGAATACATAAAGTATACCAATAAAAATTAACTTTAAAAACAAAACAAGAAAAAGATCCAACTAAAAATGAGAACTAGCTACGCATGGTGGTGTATGCCTGTAATCTCAGCACTTTGGAGGCTGAGGCAGGAGAATTACCTCAAGATTGAGGTGTGTTTGGACTCCATAGAAGACTCTGCCTCAAAAAATAAATAAATAAATAAAATTTTTTAAACTAAAGGTCAATCTCTTTAATGAACATGAATGCAAATATTACCAGGACACTTACCAAACTGTCCAACAATACTGTCACAAAGACAACTTGTAGAACAGGTCAAAATGTCTATCCATATACTAGAGACCTAAAGGACCCAATCAAGAGCTTGATGTCCATAGCGATATCCATGAAGTCTGTCTCTGTGCCAAAAAGTTTGAAGGATCTGTGCCAGGAGGCTGGGGGGATATGCAGTGAAGCCACGACACAATGCTCAAGATGGAAGCAAAGACCAGAGCTCCCCTGATGCAAACAGCAGTCATACTCAGTGACAAGGACTTGCGCTTCCTCTGACAAGGGCAACGGAGTAGCAGGAAAACAAGCCACAACAAAGCTTTTCCCAGGAAAAGCAACAACAGAACTCACTTCCTATTCTCCTTCTCTTTCTATTTGAGAACAATCCCCAGATGGGCCTTCCTCACCCAGAAGCATGCTGACTCTATTAAACTGGGTATTCCCATGCAAATTGAATGTAATCAATCCACCAAACTGGCAAATACACTGCAGCAAATTATCAAAAATATCCTATTTTATGACCAACTTCGATTTATTCCAGGGATGCAGAAATGGTTCAATAGGCAAAAATCAATAGCTCTAACATATCACATAAGTAGAAGGAAAAATTACATGCTAATTTCAACAGACACAAAAATTATTTGAGAAAATCCAGTATCCATTGATGATTAAAAAAAACTAAAATATATAAATAATGTCTTTATCTCAATTTGATTAAAGCCATTTATGACAAGCTAATGTCACACTAAATGGCGAGATGCTGTAAACTTTCCCACTAAAATCAGGAATAAGACAAGGATGTCTGTTGTCACCACTTCTGCTCAATATAGCACTCGAAACATTAGCCAGAGTAATTAGACAAGAGAAAGAAATAAAAGGAATAAAGAAAGGAAAGGAAGAAATGAATCATGTGCAGGTGACATGATCTTCTACACAGAAGACCTCAAAAATTCTACTAAAAGTCTCCTAGAATTAATAAGCAAATTCAGTAGCATAGCAGGATATAAAGTCAATGCTTAAAACTCAACATTGTTTCTGTACACAAGTGACAAATTCACCAGGAGAAAAATAGGAAAACAGTACCTTTCACAATACCATCAAGAAAATGAAGTACTGGGGAATTAACCTAATCAACAGCACAGAGACCAAAAATAAAAGAGGTGTAGAGGGCACATGAGAATCAGGAAGGAACTGACAAAGGACAAAAAGCAAATAGGATCCATCGCCACAAAAGCAACAGATTAATGAAGCACACCAGAGAATACAAGATTTGGCAGATCAGCTACTACCCACTCTGGTGGGGATCGGCAAAGACAACTTTGCTGCTCACTAAGAAACACAGAACATACCTGAATCAAGAGTCTTGTACAGTCATATGCAGCGGTGAAAGCATTACCGGAATACCTCAGCCAGGGAAAACAGTTGCTAAGTAAGGGATCCACAGCTGGCACACAGGACCGCCATTTTGTGTGAGAGGCTAGAGATTGAACTTGACAGCACAAGAGCATGACTTTCTTGCACAGTCACTTTGCTGCCCTGAGACAAAGCATAGCAGAGCTGTCTGGTCATGGTAGACAGCCGACAGCTGGTCAGCAGATTGAAGGGATTTACATTGAGAAGTAGAGACTGGGACAGCCAAGCACCACTCCCATGACTATTCTGGACCGGTAAGACTGGAGATACAGGCAGGGAGGTGGTTTTGGCCAGTGGTGAGGAGGGGCACTCTTCCCCTTCACTGCAGCCACAGAAACAAACAAGCAAAGGATCCTACAGGGCACCCCCCCACACACAGACACCCCCACACATACACAGCCAGGGAAAATAATCAAAGGTATGGAACAGACCAGCCCATTCAAGGTCTGGGATTGGCCAAATGCACATATACCCTGGGAATAGGCTGGGGCTGGATCCAGCAGAGGGCGCCACAGCAAGTGAGAGAGCTGTGCAAACAGGATCAAGACAGGAAGAAGGTGAGGGACAACCTGAAGGCTACTGACTCGGAAAGGGCCCCAGATAGCACCAGAGAAGCCAGAAACGGCCCTGTGTCCAGCACTGATCTTACTACAGACCTGGCGGGGCTGCACAGTACATCTGCGGGCTCTGTTTAGGACACTAACACAGAACTGCAGATACCAGAAAAATATTAGTATTTTTAATTACCTTTTTCTTCCCCATGTTTGCTTGATTCATTTTCCTTTTTCAGCCTACTTGGATTTTAGGATGGGAGGGGTATATTGTTTAAATTTGTTCTTGTTCTATTCTATTCATCTTCTTTCTTTCTTTCCTCAACTATCTCTCTTTATTTTCTGATATTTTCGTGTGAGGAAACAGTGCCACTTGTCTTTCTGGTGTGCTTCTCTAGAACTAGGACTTCACTTCCTCCTTCATGCTTTCTCTTCTGTCCTGTTTACCAGTATCCCAAAGCTTAGGTGTTCATCCTTTGCCTTCCAGCCTTGCTTCTACTATAGTTCTCTTCATCCATCTCTCTGTTGTCTCCTATCACCCTTAAACCTCCCTCCGACAGAATAAAATCACTCTAATAAAGGGAAACTCACTGCGTATAAGCTTCTGGTTTAAGTTTGACTTTGTTATACAATGGAAAAGCTTGCTCATACAGTTAAACATTCCAAATAAATATGGGCCAGAGTTTTTCAGATGCAAGACTGTGCCAGATGCTATAAATACTGCTAACTATAATACTTTAGCCAGGATATGATACATGTTGTAATTAGTTGTTCTCTATTATATGAAAAAAATGTGACTGTCTGGTGTCACACAACCTCTATGATCCAGTACCAAAGGACTGGGTGCTAAACTAAATAGATAGCAACATCTCATTCATGGTAGACTGGGAAGACAGGATCTTGGGATAAACACAAATACCAAAAATCAGCTACATCTAGACAACACCTCTGAGGAGCAGGCATTTTCTAGAGAAGCCTCAATACTAGAAAGCTATCTATCATAAGAAATCTATAAGCAACGGACTCAGAAAACAATACAATTCAAAAACAGAAAGGGACAAGAAGTAAAATGCAACCCCAGACATCCAGTCTACCCAGGACAAGTACAACAACATAGAGGAAATTGAAAGCAACCTACCTGAACTTTCTGAGACGATAGGCACAGAAATAAATAAACAGATATAAGAGGCTATATAGAGAAAATAATCTTTCTAGTTAAAAAAAAAAAGAAATTACAACCAAAATGAATGACATGCTCAACAAATTTAGAGTAGATAAAGGTTTTTTTAAAAAATAGAAGAACTTTGGAAATAATGCATAACATGAACATTCAACACAGGAGAGAAATGGAATCCATGAAACAGACTTGAACATATATATATATCGAGGGAATCAAAAACTCCATTGGAATATAGATAATCACTTCACCCAAAATGAGGACAGAACTTCAGACATCATTGGAGTTATCAGCCATGAAATATATCTTAAAAACACCAAGAAGCCATAGAAAACAAATCTAACAGCAGCAAGATGATGCAAACAAAAGTAATAGAAAACTGACTGGAGTTAACGAAAAAGCAGAAGAAAGTGCAAATGCCATCAAAACCCTGTTCAGAGATGTAATCACAGAAAACTTTCCAAATATGAAAAAAGAATATGACATACACATAGGGAATAATACAGAACTCCAAACACCCATGACCAAAAAAAATCTCAATCAAGACATATAATAATCAAGATTCCAGAAATTCAGCTCAAGAACCAAATACTAAAACCTGTTAAAGAAACAAGTCAACTAAAAAGGCAATTCCATCATAATCACAGCAGACGTCTCCAAAAGAAATATTAAGTAAAGAAGACCATGGACCAAAGTATTTCAAGCCCTAAAGGAAAACAACCTCCAAACAAGATTAATGTATCCCAAAAGATTATTTTTCAAAATCAATGGGGAAGAAAGATATCACCATGACAAAGAAAAACTGAATAAATTCACGACCAACAAACCACTCAACAATGTGTTCTTATGGGTATCTTAGATAGAGAAAATGAAACCCGTACTTCCCAAAACATGACTTCAACCTATACTACAAAGCTACAGTAATAAAATGGCATGACGATGGCATAAAGTAGACTCATATATCAATGAAACACACTAGAGAATGCAGGAATACCTCCAGGCACACTCAGCTACATTATCTTTGAGACAGTGACCAAATCTTTTTACTGGAGAAAACATAGCCTCTTTAATAAACAGGGTGGGAAAACTGGCTACTTACATGCTGAAGATTGAACCTATGCTCATATCTCTCACTATGTACTAAACTAAAACAAAAATAGATCTAAACATTAGAAGAAATCTGGTGGAAGATAAAATAGGTAAAAACTTCAAGACATGGGCCAGGGATTTAGCTCAGTGGTTCCTGTACCTGCCTTGCAAATACAAGGACCTGAGTTCAGTACCCGATAACTACATACAACAATGCCGGACGTGGAGACTCACACCCACCAACAATCAGTATGACATGCCACAGTGCTGGGCGTGGTGGCTCACGCCTGTAATCCCAGCACTCGAGAGGCAGAGGCAGGAGGACTGCTGTGAGTTCAAGGCTGAGCTCAGGGCCAGCCAGAACTACAAAAGCAAGACCCTGTCTCAAAAAAAAAAAAAAAAAAAATCCATTTAGTCACAGAGAAGAGCTGATTGTTAGATGGGCTCCAGTGCAGATCCCTCACCCTGTGGGCACAAGCTCTCTATGGTCTTTGGGCCTTCCTGGCACAGGTCCTCAATGTGAACAAGCATGAGACACTGCTGTAGGCTCTAGGCCTTTAGCTGGACTCGTATAGGACATGGCCACGGGATTCAGGCTTGCAGCTGGATTCTTCAGGTCCCTAGTATGTCGTCAGAGCTCCTCTGTATTTGACTTTTTGGGTAAATATTACAAAATGATCCTGTAAATTATGTGTCCCGTATTAAATTTGTTCCCTTGCAAACCCTGACTACAACAGCATATCTTAACATGTTTTATTTACAGAAAGCAATATGCAGCAAATTACAAATGTTCAGGACACAGGTAAAACAATGTTTATTATACAACTTTTTATAACTTAAATTTGCACTGATAGTGACAAAAATAAGCAATTGGCTTTCCCCTATGGCTTCTGTGCTGTTGCCAAAGCATGAAAACCTTTTTTCTTCAAGTATGCTACATAATATTTGTAGCAGCAATTGGTTGGTACCCATTGACTCACAACCAGGGTAAAGGATGAAGAAAGAAAGCCAAAGAAAATGTGAAAACCTGGCACCAAAAAAGGCACTGGGTGTTGCCAGGACTTCTTGCTTGCTGTGACTTTTGGAGCTTGCATTGAATTCCAAGTTCAAATCATTGACCATGGGGAGAATTCCACCTTTGTGCTCCTTTCTTAAAGTTATCACCAACAGAAGAATCTGGCTAATGCCCAGGAAAAGGTTAGACTGCTCTGGTACTTAATCTGCCCCCCAGAATACAGAGCTTCCTGGGTCCAGAGTAGACTTATTAACATCTGAAAAGCTTGTCTTTTTAAAATTTACTGAGTACTGGGCCTTTCTCTGATTCCCAAGGGAAAGCTCAGTTCTCCTTGGCAGAACCTCTGCAGAAAGACTCAGCCTTTGGGAGAACAAAGCAGGGGAGTTCTGGGCAAAAAGGGTAAAAGGGAAAACTTGACACCTTCCCCATTACTTCTCTTACCTCTAAGCGGTCAGTTGTGGAAATTTAACAATAATGAAAAACACAGTGCTTAAACTCTTAAAACACTAAGAACACGGGCAGATGCAGTGCTTGCGCACTGGTCTTCAGAAGAAAGCCCACACTCTGCTATCTGGGTGCAAAAACAATAGCAACCTTCCCCAGGGAGAACACAGTACACACAGTAGTGACCAAGAAACACACACAAGAATATAATAATGAATAGCCAATAAGAGTCTATGTTACTCACAGACATATCTCTCCACATATGAAATAAGTAGAATAAAATGTTCACATTCACAAGTACCTCCTTATCAGAAAATAGTCTTATTAATTTCAGAATAAACCCTTTGTTACTGCTAAGAGCCTTTAACACACTCCTAAGGATCAATACTGATGGGGAAGTTTTCTCTAATTCAAATACAATTTTCCACAGCTGTTCAGTACAATCTAACTCAATCCTAACCTGATATTGACGGGAACAGTTAATTCAACTGAGAAAGACAGACGCTTTTCTAATTCTTAAAGTCCCCTACGAAAGCAGTTCCTGTAACTTTTACTGATTACTAAATGTCACACTTGTGAAACATCTTAAAATCACACTCTTGAAGGTATTTTTTTCCACAAGTGGGTTAAACTGCTCACATTAAAATGGAAAGATTAAAGTCCAGAAACAAAGCACGAGTTCCCCAGTGTTATAGGAGGAACTACTGTAATGTCAGAGCTAAGTGTCAACATTCTCTAGCTACGGACATGACAAGATTTCACTTTCTGTTTTTGTTGAGGATAGCAAAATACTCTTATTATCTTAACATGTCCCCTTGATGTCCTAGTCCCGCTATTGGGTTTTGATGTAACTGAACTTTTACGTGAAAATATTTGTAATTTTTTATTTTATTAGTACATGTTTGCAGCTTATGCAGTTTAAAATCATCTTGGGGAGTGCTTACATGTACATCAGCTTGTTTCTTTTTTAATCCCCTTCCCTTCCCTTCATCCTCCCTTTTTGTCCAATGCCCCTATCTCATGTTTCATTCTTGTTGATATTATTAATCTTAGCTCATGTTATAGCATATAATGGTCACATTAATTGAAATATTAGGTTACAGTGAATGGCCCATCTTTAGTCTATTTATTTCCTCTTCTCCTCAATCTTCACACTTTTTCCCTTGGACTACTTCCCTCTTGCAAGAGATCCATCTCTTTGTCACCTTTCATCTACCCTTTATTATTCATTTTTATACTTTGCCTCAGTCATATGAGAGACACCGTGCGGTATTAAAGCTTGTGTATCTGAGTTATTTTGCTCAGTATTATATTTTCCAGGTACATCTATTTTCCTACAAATCTCTCAAATCCACCATTCTTTTTAGTAAAGTAGTATTCCATTATATAGATGTCATATTTTCTTCATACAGTCATCTGTTGACAGATATGCACACTGATTCTAGGATTTAGCTATTATAAGTTATGTAGTTAGATTTTTACATAGGTGGAGTTCAATTTTGTTAAATTTAAATGTAGTTGGGTTTTGTTTCTTTTTTGTTAATATTAGGATTTGAATCCAAGGGCTATGCATCCCCAGCCTTTATTTTAAATTTTTAAACAAGTTTTCACTAAATTGTCCAGCCTGGCCTACAACTTGTGATCTTTCTACTTCCACCTCACAAACCACCTCAACTCGATACAGCTGGATTTTGATGTAATCGGGTATTAATGTTCAATTTCAATATTGGGATTCATAACATAATTGGAAGCCAAATTGGATTATCAAATAATTCTACCACTATATGTAAAGTGGCTAAAGATTAATTGAGACGATACAAAGTTACTAGCCCATAATCATGTTACTTCCTCACAATCGTGCCTTAAATGTATATACATGCTTAACGGTTACAAAGGGCTTGGACCTAAACTCTCTGATGTCACAACCATTTGTAGTAAGATAAAGCAAAACTCCTTTATCTCCTTGACAAACAGAAAAGGGTGCTCAGAGAAGATAAGTTGTGATATATCATGCTCATAGCTAGCTGTCCATGCTAGTGCCAGTCACATGGGAAGTTCTACACTCCAGAGCTCACAGAGCTCTTTTCTGAAGTCAGAGGCTCTCAGACTTCATAGTGCACCAGAATCACCAGCACAGGTGGGATTTGTTAAACACAGATTGCTGTGCCTTGCACCCCAGTTTGATTCAGCAGGGATCTGAAAATTTGCCCTTCTAACACTTGACATTTAAATGATGCTGATAATGTTGGTCTAGGAACCACATGCAAATAATCACAGGCCTTTACCATGCAGACATCTTACCAGTATGTATTCCAACAATGACAAAGGATCTCTAAGGTAATGTTTCTCTTATCTGCAGTATTACAGAATGTCAGAATTGCAGGCGACATTGGAAATCATCCGGTCCAATAGGTATAACCACCATCTTACTGGGATATAATTATTTGTAAATATTTAAAATTTACTTAAATACTTTGAAGTAGCCTTTGCCTAAGCTCCAACCTCAGAGATGCTGATTTTAATTGCACAGGCCCTACACAGAGAATCTTTTGCTAGTGAACAGCCAAGAAATATCATGGATTTCTTCCAACTGAAATCAAATGACCACAGACAGTAATACAAACTCAATAAAGAAAATGAGATCTCATGTAAAGCTGATTTTATAACCCTTAAAAATAACTGCATATATCTTCTTTGTTAAAGGACATAATAAGCAATTTCATTAAGTGATATGTACATAATTTATATTCAGGGGCCCATAGCCAAAGTCATATGTATGTATTTTATAGTAAAATCATACAGGAGGTGGGGAGAGCAAGGCTATAACAAAAGAAGGAAGGGAATACCTGCCATCATGGCCAACTGGTTAAGATAATGGACTAGAAAAGATGAAAGATATTTGTTAACTCAGACACATACAAAGAAAGAAGTGAAGAAAAAATGGTGCTAAAGGAAGTTAAGATGTGCTTCTTCACCTTTCTTCTTTCAATTTCCTTAAAAGTCATTGAAAAAATTGAAAGGTAATTCTTGTAACAATGTATTGCCAGATTTCTAAATAGATATATTTTGAATAGTAACAGCATTTAATGCAAAAGGAGTAGTAACAGAGAAACATATGAATGAAACAGATAGGGCACATAAATATAGTAAAATGCAAAGAGTTAACTGCCACTATATCAATAATAATATTAATTTTGACTAGAATAGCCAGTGCAGTAAAGACAATGAATGATAGACTATATTTAAAAAATTTTTTAAAAAAGAATGCTGATTACAGGAGGCATATATTACATTCAAAGACATAAATTAAATGAAAGTATAAATTGAAAAATCAGATACAAAAACCTGTAGCGGCTCTATTAATATCAGAAAAAAGCAGAACTGAAAATAAAAATATTAGAAATCAAGAGGGCCATTTTATTATAACAAACTAATTGATCCATCAGGCACACGTAATAATAACAAACACATATGCATATACACACAATGCAGTCATATACATACCTAACAATACAACCACAAAACACATGAAGCAAATACAGTAATACCTCTACTTCAGGTGCTAATTTCCCCTACTGAAACAGCAAAGATTGAAAACAACAACAACAAAAAAGAACAAAAGAAAGAGAAGGATGGAAAGAAGGAAGGAAGGAAGGGAGGGAGGGAAAGTAAAGGAGGAGGGAGGAAGGAAGGAGGAAAGAAAGAAAGAGAGAGAGAAGAAAGAAAGAAAGAAAGAAAGAAAGAAAGAAAGGAAGGAAGGAAGGAAGTCATTGCAAAATGTGTTAAACTCCTGGAGAAATAAATTTATAACTGTAATTTTTGGGCCCTAGAACCAATTATTTAGTTTTCCATTATTTCTTATGAGAAAAATATGTTCAATCCTCGTACTTTTCAGTGTTTAAAAACAAATTTGGAATAAATTGAGTTCAATACCTAAAGTGTCACTGTAATGATAGAACTGAAGAGAGAAACAAGTAAGTCAACAATAATAGATGGATAATTTCATAACTCACTTTCAGTTCTAACTAGACAGAAAATTAACAAGGAAATGTAAGGCTAGAATAATACTATAAATTAGAACTAACATACATCTATAGAACACTGTTCCCAACAACAGTATAACACATATTCTTCTTAAGTGTACATGCCAAATTCTTCAGGATAGACTAGTTTACTAAATAAACCTCAATATATTGGAAAGAACTGCAGTTGAAGAAATTATGTTCTGTGGCCACATGGGATGAAATTATAAATCAGTAATAGAAAGGCTTAGTAATTTAAAAACATGTGGAAAATAAGCAGCATGCAACTAAGCAGTAAATGGGTAAAGAAATAAATTACAAAGGAAATTAGAAAATATTTTTGATATATGTTAAAATGACAATACAACATACAAAACCAGAAGGCACTGCACATAAAGTGAAATTTATGGCTTATAAATTCTTATATTTAAAAAACTCAAATGATTAACCTAACATTCTCCCTTAAGAAACTAAAAAAAGAGCAAAATAAACCTTAAACAAGCAAAGTAAAGCAATAATAATGATCAGAGCAGAAAGTTTCAAAATAAAGAATAGAAAAATACAGAAAAAAAACAAAATGTTTTTAAGAAATGGACTAGGGTAACTAATCTTAACTATACTGATCTACAAAAAAGGGAGAAGTTTCAATTACCCAAATTTATAAGTGAAAAAGCATCAATAATGCTGCGCATGGTGACTCACGCCTGTCATCCCAGCACTCGGGAGGCAGAGGCAGGAGGATTGCTGTGATGTGAGTTTGAGGCTGAGCTCAGGGCCAGCCTGAACTACAAAGCAAGACCCTGTCTCAAAAATAAATAAATAAATAAATAAAAATTTTAAAAACATAAAAAATAAATGGAAAATCTGAATATAACTACAAGTTAGGAGAATTAATATATAATATTTAAATTTCTTATTAGGAAGGGTCAAGCCCACATTCATAATGAATGCTACCACATTTTTAAAAGAATTTACTAAAAATTATTGTCAAAAATTTTGTCAAAGGATTCCAAAAAGGAGAAGCATTTCCAAATATCATCCTATAAGGCCAAGCTTCCCTAGATATAAAAGCAAGACAAAATAGTCATGAGAAAAGAAGCATAAAGACCATAAATATGAAAACAAATCAACAAGGCAACAATGAAAACAGCAAACTGATTCCAAGAACAGGAAGTATAGCCTAAGAATGCAAGATAGATTCAACATACTAAAATCAAAATCAATAAAATACAAAACCACAGGATCATTACAGTAGATGCAAATAACGACTTCACAAAATTCGACAAGTTTTATTGTAATACATTCAACCACACATACCAGGGGGCTAACTGCCTCAACCACAAAAAAGAGAATCTACAAAAGAATCACACGGCTAACTTCACACAACAGTGAAACGTAGAATGCTTTTGTTCTAATTTCAAAGATACAAAGATGTTTGCCCTCACTAGGTGTATTCTTTAGTGCACTAGAGATTCAAGCCTCGAATTTCGGTAAAGAAAAGAAATAAAAGGCATCTAGAGTGTAAGGAAAAAAATAAAGCTATTTATACTTATAGATGATAATTTCTTATATAGAGAAAATCTGATCAAATTCAGTAAAAAAAAAGCTATTACAATTTATTAAAATAAACAAAGGTAGCAAAGTTGTAGCATTCAAATGAATAGACAAATTTTATTTCTCACTTCAGTAATAAAGAATTCAAAATATAATTAATACTATCACTTGCAATGGCCTGAATACTTAGAGATACATTTCATAAATTAATATAAAATTTATACCTTCAAAACTATAATATATTGATGACAGAAATTAAAGACATAAGTTAACTGAAAGACACTCTATGTTCATGTACCACAAAACTTAATATTAAGGTAGAAATACCTCTCAAATTGTTCTGCAGATTCACTGCAATCGCCATCAAAATTCAAAATCCCAGATGCCATTCTTACAAGAGTTGACAGCCTGACCTCAAATTCATATGGAAGCTAAAGGAACCAGAATAATCAAAATAATCTTCGGGGAGAACAAAAAGGAAGAGGCCGAGGATGTAGCTCAGTGGCGCCGCCTGCCTGGCAGTCACAAGGGCTTGAGTTAGATCCCCAGGTACTGCAAAAAAAAAAAGACACATACTTCCTACTTTATAACCCTACTGCAAAGGTATGGTAATCAAAACTAGGTGTACCTGGCATAAAGAGAGACATACAGATCAATAAAATAAAATCAAGAGTCCAGAAATTAACCTTTACATTTGTTAAGACTGATTTTCGGGCTGGGGAGTTAGCTCAGTGGTTCCGGCGCCTGTCTTGCAAGCGCAAGGGCCCGGGTTCGATTCCCCGGTAACCACATAACAATACTGGGTGTGGAGACCCACACCCAGCAGCAACCAGTACCACATACCACAGTGCCGGGCGTGGTAGCTCACGCCTGTAATCCCAGCACTCGGGAGGCAGAGGCAGGAGGATTGT